>JANJGK010001805.1:0-164005 GCA_039081455.1 Macrobrachium rosenbergii
GGTCATGGTGACCTAAAATACCCCATATTGCTATGCTAATTGGGCCAGCCTTAGCTCACGACCCTAAATGACCTGATAAGGTAATTAAGATATACAATGTTTTAATGGAAGGATTCCCATACCAGGACCCTGTCCTACAGAAGGATGCAATCCTAAAACCCCTCCTAGATTCGCTCCTGAAGGTGCAGGAGGATGATTCCCTTCCATCCCACGACCACCAAAGGGCACCTAGCTTTTATTTTAGCCGCTGTTAATCTTAAAATGGCGTTATTTAATATTCAGATGCCCTTTGGGGGTCGTGGGATGGAAGGGAATCATCCTCCTCCTGCACCTTCAGGAGGGAATCTAGGAAGTTATTTATAGGAGTGCATCCTTCTGTAGGTCAGGGTCCTGTGAGTGTGCCGAGTTGCTGCTCTATTTTAGACGTTATTTACGTTACTTTAAATTTAATAACGTCTAAAACTGAGCAGCAGCTCGGCACCCACATAGGACCCTGACCTACAGAAGGATGCACTCCTAAAACCCCTCCTAGATTCGCTCCTGAAGGTGCAGGAGGAGGATTCCCTTCCATCCCACGAACACAAAATGGCATTAAACTATACAATAACGCCATTTAAAATTAAAATAACGTCTAAAATAACGAAAAAAATGTCTAAAATAGAGTATCAACTCGCCATACTCACGTGAAACCCAGCAGGGAATGTTCAATGTTTGTTTACATTCGGGAATTATGGGTAAGAAATGGTTGACCAATCAGAGCGCAGGATGGCTACTATCTGGATTCTCATTGGTCGAAAGCCATTGGTAACAAAGTCCCCTTGATGGACAGAACACAATTGTGACTATAAGCGCGGGAAGGAATTGACCAATCAGAACGCAGGCTGGAGTGGCAGCTGGATTCTTATTGGCTGAAATACGTCCTTTTCAAAGCCTACCAGACTGACAGGACACACTCCAGACACCTACGATGTCTTGACTGTTAAAAGTTTGACATTTTCAGACAAACTTTCAATTTTTTCTCATATTTAAAATCGATTTGTATATAACATTCTATATAATTTTATTCAGCATTTATTCCTCTTTAATTTGATATATAATTATAACTCCCATCACATACAGAAAATATAAAAAATTGATATAAAATACAAAAAAGTTAAGCAGTGAACTGGCTTTCAACTGTATCAGGTAATAATCTGGGAGTGTAAAGAGACCTTTATGCAATTAATGCTTTCAAGCTGATTTCAGCCTCTCATAATCTAAGGGTTTACGCCTTTATGACACAGTTACTATCTGATAGGAGTTAGTTGTTCCTTTTAAATAATTTTATACTAATTCCTTGGAGAGAGAGAGAGAGAGAGAGAGAGAGAGAGAGAGAGAGAGAGAGAGAGAGAGCATGGTTGTGGGCAGAGGGTTGGTTGCGTGGGGGGCTGTGGGAACAAGGTGGTATTTGGGGGTTGTATACTGAGGTTGTGGTAACAGGGTTGTACATGGGAGTTGTATATTGGGGTTGTGGGAACAAGGTTGTATATGGGTTCTATATTGGGTTGTGGACAAAGGGCTGTATATGGGGATTGCAGGTAGAGTTGTATATGGGTGGTTGTGGGAAATAGGATGTGTTGTACACTGGGTGTTGTAGGAAAATAGTTGTAACGAGGGTTATGGGAAAAGGGATGTATGTGTGGGTTGTATATTGAGGGTTGTGTGAAGGTCTGTTTATAGGGGTTGTGGGAAATGGGATTTACATGAAGGTTGTACTTTAGGGGTTGTGGGAAAAGGGCTGCACATGAGGGTTGTGGGAAAAGTGATTTTTATGTGTGGGTTGTATTTTAGGGGTTGTGGACAAAGGGTTGTATTTGGGGGTTGTAGGTAGTTGTATATGGGTGGTTGTGGGAAAAGGGATGTGTGTTGTGCATTGGGGGTTGTTTGAAAACGGTTGTAAAGAGGGTTGTAGGAAAAGGGATTTGTGTGGGTTGTATATTGGGGTTGTAGGAAAAGGGTTGTAATGGGGGTTGTGGGAAAAGGGGTAAATATGGGGGTTGTAGGAAAAGGGATGTCTGTGTCGGTTGTGGGCAGGAGTTATATATGGGGTTGTAGATAGAGCTGTATATGGGTGGTCGTGGGAAAAGGGGTGTATGGGCTGTATATTGGGTTGTAGGAAAATTGATCATAAAGAGGGCTGTAGGAAAAGGGATTTATGTGGGCTGTATATTGGGGTTGTAGGAAAACGGTTGTATATAGGGGTTGTGGGAAAAGGGATGTATGGGCTGTATATTATTGTAGGAAAATAGTTGTAAAGTGGGTTGTGGGAAAAAGGATGTATGTGTGGGTTGTATATTGGGGTTGTGGGAAAAGGATTGTATATAGGGGTTGTAGTAAATGAGATTTAGGTGTGGGTTGTATATTGGGGTTGTGGGAAAAGGATTGTATATAGGGGTTGTAGTAAATAAGATTTAGGTGTGGGTTGTATATTAGTTGTGTGAAAATGGTTGTATATAGGGGTTGTAGAAAATGGGAATTATATGTGGGTTGTTTTTCGGGGTTGTGGGAAAAGGGTTGCATACGTATGGGGGTTGTAGGAAAAGGGATGTGTGTGGGTTGTATTTAAGGTGTTGTGGGCAAGGGGTTGTAGGTAGATTTGTATATGGGTGATTGTGAGAAAAGGATGTGTGTGGGTTGTATATTGTGGGCTGTAGGACAATGGTTGTAAATAGACATTGTGGCAAAAGGAATGTATGTGTGGGTTGTATTTTAGGGGTTGTGGGAAAAGGTGTATATAGGGGTTGTGGGAATGGGATTCGTGTGGGTTGTAATTTAGGGGTTATGGGAAAAGTGTTGTGGGAAAAGGGATGTACAGTATGTGTGGGTTGTACACTGGGGGACGTGGGAAAAGTGTTGTGAAAGGGGATTGTGGGAAAAGGGATGTATGTGGGGGTTGTATACCAGGGATTGTGGGAAAATGGTTATTAGGGAATGTGGGATATGGGTTGCATGTGGGGGTTGTGGGAAAAGGGTCGTAAATGTTCTGAGAAAAGGGTTGTATGTAGGGGTTGTAGATGGATGGTTGTTTGAGACGGAGACGTGACACTCAAAGTAACATAATAATAATAATAATAATAATAATAATAATAATAATAATAATAATAATAATAATAATAATAATAATAATAAATACTGTTCTAATGGATGAACCAAACTAAATGCCCTATTTGCGCACAAACACACACATGCAACATTGCTTACAGTGAGCCCTCCAACACATGCACTGCTTCTCTCTTTCTTTCTGCCTTTTACTCTTTGCTGTCCATCTTCTCAGATGATACATACACACACACACACACACACACACATATATATATATATATATATATATATATATATATATATATATATATATATATGTGTGTGTGTATATGGTGCACACACACATGTGCATATTATATATGTATGTGTATGTGTGCCAAATTTGGTTGAAATTGAAGCAGTGGTTTTTTTATAAAAATTAAACATGTGGTCATTTTAATCCAATTATAATGATAAAATCTCTCTCTCTCTCTCTGATATTCCTGAACATGATAATTTAATCTATACTTATTAATGAGAGAGAGAGAGAGAGAGAGAGAGAGAGAGAGAGAGAGAGAGAGAGAGAGAGAGAGAGAGAGAGCTGCTTTAATGTTGAATGACATCTATCTACACTTCCATCTACACACTAATCTCTCTAGACAAGAGAGAGAGAGAGAGAGAGAGAGAGAGAGAGAGATCACTACTTATGGAGAGTTGAAGAAGAAAGATGGAAAAGTCAGGTTCTTCGACACCGTGATGACGTCAGTCACACATATAATAATAATAATAAAAATAGTAATAATAATAATAATCTTGGAATTCCACAATCAGTTGAATCGAACTGAATATAGAATTTAGGCCAGAGGCCAAGAATAGCTGGGACCTATGAGGTCAGGACAGGCCACCACTGTGTCATGGTTAAAGTTTCATGGGCCGCGGCTCATTCAGCATTATACCGAAGAAACTTTTTTCGCTAGAAAATTCAAAGACCTTTCCTATAGCGGTGCCAGACGCACGATCAGGGCTAACTTAAGCCTTCAGTCAAATTAAAAAGCTGAAGAAACGAATACAAGAAAACTGGTCGAATGACAGTCAGTTGTCAGCCAGTCAGTCAGTCAAGCCACCCAATCCATCTGTCAGTCAGTCATCCAGTGTGTCAATCTGTCAGTCAGCCATTCAATCTGTCAGTCAGTCCGTCATCCAATATGTCTGTCAGTCACAAGCCATTCAACGCTTATGGAAATAAACAAACTCCTCTTCGTTAATGCTACTAGTAGTACATATACTGCTACTGGCGAGACAGATATTGCTACTAGTAGTACATATACTGCTACTGGCGAGACAGATATTGCTACTAGTAGTACATATACTGCTACTGGCGAGACAGATATTGCTACTAGTAGTACATATACTGCTACTGGCGAGACAGATATTGCTACTAGTAGTACATATACTGCTGCTAGCAGGGCAGATATTGCTACTAGTAGACATATACTGCTGCTAGCGGGGACAGATATTGCTGCTAGCGGGGCAGATATTGCTACTAGTAGTACATATACTGCTACTAGCAGAACAGATATTGCTACTAGAAGTACATGTACTGCTACTAGCAGGACAGATATCGCTACTAGTAGTACATATACAGCTACTAGCAGGACAGGTATTGCTGCTAGTAGTGCATGTACTGCTACTAGCAGGGCAGATATTGCTACTAGTAGTACATATACAGCTACTAGCAGGACAGGTATTGCTGCTAGTAGTACATGTACTGCTACTGATGGCACATATATTGCTACTAGTAGGACATATACTGCTACTAGCAGGACAGATACTGTTACTAGTAGGACATATACTGCTACTAGTGGGATGGTCAATGCAGCTAGTAGGATGGATACAGCTACTGGTGGGGCAGTTAATTCTACTCGTAGGACAATTGCTGCTACTAGTGGGGCAGTTACTGCTGCTACTAGCAAGACAGATAAAGCTACTAGTGGAATGGTTACTGCTACTAGTATGGTACTTAATGCTGCTAGTAGGACATTTACTACTACTACTACTGGCGGGGCTGTTAATGCTACTGGTGAGACTTATACCACTACTATTGGGATGGTTACTGCTACTAGTCGCACAGATACTGCTACTAGAAGAGCATTTAATGCTTTTAGTAGGACAGTTACTGCTACTAGTGGGATGGTTACTGACACTAGCAACGGGAGATACTGCTACTAGTAGGGCAGTTAATGCTACTGGTAGGGGTTACCTAATAGTGGGATGTTACTGCTACTAGTAGCACAGTTACAACCACTAGCAGGGCAGTTAGTGCTACTAGCTGCTCTAACCCATTCACTCTTATCTATATATTTCTCCTGTTTCTGGGGGAAATGTCTTCTATCTATCTATCTATTTATCTCTATATATCTATCTATATACATATATAGATGAATAGATAGATAGGTATATATAAATACATTATACATTTCGACAAAAAAAGGCTGTATTTTTGTTTCTAAGCCAAAAAATTGTTTTGTATGGGCGGTTGGTTGGCCCCATGACGTGTGTGTGTGTGTGCATGTGTGTCTGTCACGCTAAAATAGTGCTTAGACTCTCTCTCTCTCATATTAATGAAGGTATAGAAAGAATTAAATAAAATATTCTTCTAAATCTATTTTTTGTAAATGGTGGATTATCATTATTATTATTATTATTATTTAGGTAAAGAATATAGCTTTCGAATCCAATAATAATAATAATAATAATAATAATATAATAATAAAATAAAACCTTATTTTAAAGACTCAATCAAGATGGTGCCAGACCCAAAAATCCTCTACAAATATTTAACATTTTTTAATGAATTTTTAGGCTCATTATCTAACTTCGCGTTAATTTAACAATGAAATATGTTTAAAAAACGATCTATAAACTCCTATAAACTTATAGATCAGTTTCTATTGTGTTCTAAAACTCTAAAATGCGATTATTTTGGAAAAACTGCCTTTAGATATAGGCCTATATAGTACCTTCGAGGACTCTAATATTTACCTAGATTGTTTCTATGCTTCACCTTTCCTGATTAATATCTTATAAATATACTTAAAATATACATACTTAAATATACTCAAATATAGACTTAAATATCTTTTAAGTATACTTAAAATATACATACTTAAATATAAATATACTCAAATATATACTTAAATATATATACTTGAATATCTTTTGAATATACTTCAAAATACATACTTAAATATAAATATACTTCAATATCTTTTGAATATACTTCAAAATACATACTTAAATATAAATATACTTCAATATACATACTTAAATATAAATAAATTATATATATATACTTGAATATAAATATACTTAAATATATACTTAAATACCTTTTAAATATACTTAAATATATACTTAATTATAAATATACTTAAAAGCATACTTAAATACAAATATACTTAAGATATACTTAAATGTCTTTTAAATATACTTAAATATACAACTTAAATGTCTTTTAAATATACTTAAATATACAACTTAAATATAATAATATACTTAAATATATATATACTTAAATATACGTAAGTAAACATAAATATACTTAAATATATACGCAAATATCAATACCCTTAAAAATATACTTAAATATCAATACACTTAAATACCTACTTAAATATCTTTTAAATATACTTAATATAAATACAGGTATACTGAAATATATACTTAAATATCTTTTATATTTACTTAAATATACTTAAATATAAATATACTTAAATATACAATGTTCCTCATTTACAAACACCTGTACTCACCCTGGTGGTCATGTACAGAGTCAAACAAGGCCTACATCAGCCGTCCGTTCTTTGAGTCGCCGACTCTACAGGATGACTCTATGACTCTGTCTCTATGAAGGACCTGAGAATAGAGGAGGAGAAAATATATATATAGAAAATATAGAGAAAGTATCAATTAGGAAAGCCTTTGTTCCTGAAACTAGGCCTATGTGAGCAAAGGTCCACACTGACTCTACAAGATGACTCTATCTCTGTGAACAGGAAGAAAGTGTAGAGAAAGCATCAATTAGAAAGTCATTCAAATAACCTAAATAAGGTCTTGACTCTAACAATATCCCACAGAGAGCCGTTTCACCAAAGCTCTAAGAACATAATAGAGTTCAATATTTAATTTATCTTTAATGCCTCTATATGCCATTCAATTTAATAGAGTCAGGCTCTTTTTGTTATTAAAAACAGGAGATTCCAAGTGTAATGTGTTCCTCAATAATCAGTGGTCACCTTTACTGCAAATTCTTTCATTTTAGTTCATTGAAACTTAATCCTTTCAATTTTGGTTCCAAAATAAACTAAAAAATATTCTTAGAAGCAGATTAATAATAACCTTAAATATAACCTTTGATGCAGTGGCCAAAATATGTCTATTAAATTTCTGGAGTTCAGGGCACTGAGGCTAGAGGGCTGTAAATTGGCATGTTGATCACCCACCCTCAAATCATCAAACATACCAATTTGCAGCCCTCTAGCCTCAGTAGTTTTCTGTACAGCGTACAATCAAGGCCACCAAAAGGCTAGAGGGCTGCAATTTGGTATGTTTGATGATTTGAGGGTGGGTGATCAACATGCCAATTTGCAGCCCTCTAGCCTCAATAGTTTCCTGTACAGCGTACAATCAAGGCCACTGAAAGGCTAGAGGGCTGCAATTTGGTATGTTTGGTGATTGGAGGGTGGATGATCAACATGCCAATTTGCAGCCCTCTAGCCTCAATAGTTTCCTGTACAGCGTACAATCAAGGCCACTGAAAGGCTAGAGGGCTGCAATTTGGTATGTTTGGTGATTTGAGGGTGGGTGATCAACATGCCAATTTGCAGCCCTCTAGCCTCAATAGTTTCCTGTACAGCGTACAATCAAGGCCACTGAAAGGCTAGAGGGCTGCAATTTGGTATGTTTGGTGATTTGAGGGTGGGTGATCAACATGCCAATTTGCAGCCCTCTAGCCTCAGTAGTTTTCTGTACAGCGTACAATCAAGGCCACCAAAAGGCTAGAGGGCTGCAATTTGGTATGTTTGGTGATTGGAGGGTGGATGATCAACATGCCAATTTGCAGCCCTCTAGCCTCAATAGTTTCCTGTACAGCGTACAATCAAGGCCACTGAAAGGCTAGAGGGCTGCAATTTGGTATGTTTGGTGATTGGAGGGTGGGTGATCAACATGCCAATTTGCAGCCCTCTAGCCTCAGTAGTTTTCTGTACAGCGTACAATCAAGGCCACCAAAAGGCTAGAGGGCTGCAATTTGGTATGTTTGGTGATTGGAGGGTGGATGATCAACATGCCAATTTGCAGCCCTCTAGCCTCAATAGTTTCCTGTACAGCGTACAATCAAGGCCACTGAAAGGCTAGAGGGCTGCAATTTGGTATGTTTGGTGATTTGAGGGTGGGTGATCAACATGCCAATTTGCAGCCCTCTAGCCTCAATAGTTTCCTGTACAGCGTACAATCAAGGCCACTGAAAGGCTAGAGGGCTGCAATTTGGTATGTTTGGTGATTTGAGGGTGGGTGATCAACATGCCAATTTGCAGCCCTCTAGCCTCAGTAGTTTTCTGTACAGCGTACAATCAAGGCCACCAAAAGGCTAGAGGGCTGCAATTTGGTATGTTTGGTGATTGGAGGGTGGATGATCAACATGCCAATTTGCAGCCCTCTAGCCTCAATAGTTTCCTGTACAGCGTACAATCAAGGCCACTGAAAGGCTAGAGGGCTGCAATTTGGTATGTTTGGTGATTGGAGGGTGGGTGATCAACATGCCAATTTGCAGCCCTCTAGCCTCAGTAGTTTTCTGTACAGCGTACAATCAAGGCCACCAAAAGGCTAGAGGGCTGCAATTTGGTATGTTTGGTGATTGGAGGGTGGATGATCAACATGCCAATTTGCAGCCCTCTAGCCTCAATAGTTTCCTGTACAGCGTACAATCAAGGCCACTGAAAGGCTAGAGGGCTGCAATTTGGTATGTTTGGTGATTGGAGGGTGGGTGATCAACATGCCAATTTGCAGCCCTCTAGCCTCAATAGTTTCCTGTACAGCGTACAATCAAGGCCACTGAAAGGCTAGAGGGCTGCAATTTGGTATGTTTGGTGACTGGAGGGTGGGTGATCAACATGCCAATTTGCAGCCCTCTAGCCTCGATAGTTTCCTGTACAGCGTACAATCAAGGCCACCGAAAGGCTAGAGGGCTGCAATTTGGTATGTTTGGTGATTGGAGGGTGGGTGATCAACATGCCAATTTGCAGCCCTCTAGCCTCAATAGTTTCCTGTACAGCGTACAATCAAGGCCACTGAAAGGCTAGAGGGCTGCAACTTGGTATGTTTGGTGACTGGAGGGTGGGTGATCAACATGCCAATTTGCAGCCCTCTAGCCTCAATAGTTTCCTGTACAGCGTACAATCAAGGCCACTGAAAGGCTAGAGGGCTGCAATTTGGTATGTTTGGTGATTGGAGGGTGGGTGATCAACATGCCAATTTGCAGCCCTCTAGCCTCAATAGTTTCCTGTACAGCGTACAATCAAGGCCACCGAAAGGCTAGAGGGCTGCAATTTGGTATGTTTGGTGATTGGAGGGTGGGTGATCAACATGCCAATTTGCAGCCCTCTAGCCTCAATAGTTTCCTGTACAGCGTACAATCAAGGCCACTGAAAGGCTAGAGGGCTGCAATTTGGTATGTTTGGTGATTGGAGGGTGGGTGATCAACATGCCAATTTGCAGCCCTCTAGCCTCAATAGTTTCCTGTACAGCGTACAATCAAGGCCACTGAAAGGCTAGAGGGCTGCAATTTGGTATGTTTGGTGATTGGAGGGTGGGTGATCAACATGCCAATTTGCAGCCCTCTAGCCTCAATAGTTTCCTGTACAGCGTACAATCAAGGCCACTGAAAGGCTAGAGGGCTGCAATTTGGCATGTTTGGTGATTGGAGGGTGGGTGATCAACATGTCAATTTCCAGCCCTCTAGCCTCAATAGTTTTCTGTACAGCGTACAATCAAGGCCACCGAAAGGCTAGAGGGCTGCAATTTGGTATGTTTGGTGACTGGAGGGTGGGTGATCAACATGCCAATTTGCAGCCCTCTAGCCTCGATAGTTTCCTGTACAGCGTACAATCAAGGCCACCGAAAGGCTAGAGGGCTGCAATTTGGTATGTTTGGTGATTGGAGGGTGGGTGATCAACATGCCAATTTGCAGCCCTCTAGCCTCAATAGTTTCCTGTACAGCGTACAATCAAGGCCACCGAAAGGCTAGAGGGCTGCAATTTGGTATGTTTGGTGATTGGAGGGTGGGTGATCAACATGCCAATTTGCAGCCCTCTAGCCTCAATAGTTTCCTGTACAGCGTACAATCAAGGCCACCGAAAGGCTAGAGGGCTGCAATTTGGTATGTTTGGTGATTGGAGGGTGGGTGATCAACATGCCAATTTGCAGCCCTCTAGCCTCAATAGTTTCCTGTACAGCGTACAATCAAGGCCACTGAAAGGCTAGAGGGCTGCAATTTGGTATGTTTGGTGATTGGAGGGTGGGTGATCAACATGCCAATTTGCAGCCCTCTAGCCTCAATAGTTTCCTGTACAGCGTACAATCAAGGCCACTGAAAGGCTAGAGGGCTGCAATTTGGTATGTTTGGTGATTGGAGGGTGGGTGATCAACATGCCAATTTGCAGCCCTCTAGCCTCAATAGTTTCCTGTACAGCGTACATCCAAGGCCACTGAAAGGCTAGAGGGCTGCAATTTGGTATGTTTGGTGATTGGAGGGTGGGTGATCAACATGCCAATTTGCAGCCCTCTAGCCTCAATAGTTTTCTGTACAGCGTACAATCAAGGCCACTGAAAGGCTAGAGGGCTGCAATTTGGTATGTTTGGTGACTGGAGGGTGGGTGATCAACATGCCAATTTGCAGCCCTCTAGCCTCCATAGTTTTCTGTACAGCATACAATCAAGGCCACTGAAAGGCTAGAGGGCTGCAATTTGGTATGTTTGGTGACTGGAGGGTGGGTGATCAACATGCCAATTTGCAGCCCTCTAGCCTCAATAGTTTTCTGTACAGCATACAATCAAGGCCACCAAAAGGCTAGAGGGCTGCAATTTGGTATGTTTGGTGATTGGAGGGTGGGTGATCAACATGCCAATTTGCAGCCCTCTAGCCTCAATAGTTTTCTGTACAGCATACAATCAAGGCCACCGAAAGGCTAGAGGGCTGCAATTTGGTATGTTTGGTGATTGGAGGGTGGGTGATCAACATGCCAATTTGCAGCCCTCTAGCCTCAATAGTTTTCTGTACAGCATACAATCAAGGCCACTGAAAGGCTAGAGGGCTGCAATTTGGTATGTTTGGTGATTGGAGGGTGGGTGATCAACATGCCAATTTGCAGCCCTCTAGCCTCCATAGTTTTCTGTACAGCATACAATCAAGGCCACTGAAAGGCTAGAGGGCTGCAATTTGGTATGTTTGGTGACTGGAGGGTGGGTGATCAACATGCCAATTTGCAGCCCTCTAGCCTCAATAGTTTTCTGTACAGCATACAATCAAGGCCACCGAAAGGCTAGAGGGCTGCAATTTGGTATGTTTGGTGATTGGAGGGTGGGTGATCAACATGCCAATTTGCAGCCCTCTAGCCTCAATAGTTTTCTGTACAGCATACAATCAAGGCCACCGAAAGGCTAGAGGGCTGCAATTTGGTATGTTTGGTGATTGGAGGGTGGGTGATCAACATGCCAATTTGCAGCCCTCTAGCCTCAATAGTTTTCTGTACAGCGTACAATCAAGGCCACCAAAAGGCTAGAGGGCTGCAATTTGGTATGTTTGGTGATTGGAGGGTGGGTGATCAACATGCCAATTTGCAGCCCTCTAGCCTCAATAGTTTTCTGTACAGCGTACAATCAAGGCCACCAAAAGGCTAGAGGGCTGCAATTTGGTATGTTTGGTGATTGGAGGGTGGATGATCAACATGCCAATTTGCAGCCCTCTAGCCTCAATAGTTTTCTGTACAGCGTACAATCAAGGCCACCAAAAGGCTAGAGGGCTGCAATTTGGTATGTTTGGTGATTGGAGGGTGGGTGATCAACATGCCAATTTGCAGCCCTCTAGCCTCAATAGTTTTCTGTACAGCGTACAATCAAGGCCACCAAAAGGCTAGAGGGCTGCAATTTGGTATGTTTGGTGATTGGAGGGTGGGTGATCAACATGCCAATTTGCAGCCCTCTAGCCTCAATAGTTTTCTGTACAGCGTACAATCAAGGCCACCAAAAGGCTAGAGGGCTGCAATTTGGTATGTTTGGTGATTGGAGGGTGGGTGATCAACATGCCAATTTGCAGCCCTCTAGCCTCAATAGTTTTCTGTACAGCGTACAATCAAGGCCACCAAAAGGCTAGAGGGCTGCAATTTGGTATGTTTGGTGATTGGAGGGTGGGTGATCAACATGCCAATTTGCAGCCCTCTAGCCTCAATAGTTTTCTGTACAGCGTACAATCAAGGCCACCAAAAGGCTAGAGGGCTGCAATTTGGTATGTTTGGTGATTGGAGGGTGGGTGATCAACATGCCAATTTGCAGCCCTCTAGCCTCAATAGTTTTCTGTACAGCGTACAATCAAGGCCACCGAAAGGCTAGAGGGCTGCAATTTGGTATGTTTGGTGACTGGAGGGTGGGTGATCAACATGCCAATTTGCAGCCCTCTAGCCTCAATAGTTTTCTGTACAGCGTACAATCAAGGCCACCGAAAGGCTAGAGGGCTGCAATTTGGTATGTTTGGTGACTGGAGGGTGGGTGATCAACATGCCAATTTGCAGCCCTCTAGCCTCAATAGTTTTCTGTACAGCGTACAATCAAGGCCACCGAAAGGCTAGAGGGCTGCAATTTGGTATGTTTGGTGACTGGAGGGTGGGTGATCAACATGCCAATTTGCAGCCCTCTAGCCTCAATAGTTTTCTGTACAGCGTACAATCAAGGCCACCGAAAGGCTAGAGGGCTGCAATTTGGTATGTTTGGTGACTGGAGGGTGGGTGATCAACATGCCAATTTGCAGCCCTCTAGCCTCCATAGTTTTCTGTACAGCATACAATCAAGGCCACCAAAAGGCTAGAGGGCTGCAATTTGGTATGTTTGGTGACTGGAGGGTGGGTGATCAACATGCCAATTTGCAGCCCTCTAGCCTCAATAGTTTTCTGTACAGCGTACAATCAAGGCCACCGAAAGGCTAGAGGGCTGCAATTTGGTATGTTTGGTGACTGGAGGGTGGGTGATCAACATGCCAATTTGCAGCCCTCTAGCCTCAATAGTTTTCTGTACAGCGTACAATCAAGGCCACCGAAAGGCTAGAGGGCTGCAATTTGGTATGTTTGGTGACTGGAGGGTGGGTGATCAACATGCCAATTTGCAGCCCTCTAGCCTCCATAGTTTTCTGTACAGCATACAATCAAGGCCACCGAAAGGCTAGAAGGCTGCAATTTGGTATGTTTGGTGATTGGAGGGTGGGTGATCAACATGCCAATTTGCAGCCCTCTAGCCTCAATAGTTTTCTGTACAGCGTACAATCAAGGCCACCGAAAGGCTAGAGGGCTGCAATTTGGTATGTTTGGTGACTGGAGGGTGGGTGATCAACATGCCAATTTGCAGCCCTCTAGCCTCAATAGTTTTCTGTACAGCGTACAATCAAGGCCACCGAAAGGCTAGAGGGCTGCAATTTGGTATGTTTGGTGACTGGAGGGTGGGTGATCAACATGCCAATTTGCAGCCCTCTAGCCTCAATAGTTTTCTGTACAGCGTACAATCAAGGCCACCGAAAGGCTAGAGGGCTACAATTTGGTATGTTTGGTGACTGGAGGGTGGGTGATCAACATGCCAATTTGCAGCCCTCTAGCCTCCATAGTTTTCTGTACAGCGTACAATCAAGGCCACCGAAAGGCTAGAGGGCTGCAATTTGGTATGTTTGGTGACTGGAGGGTGGGTGATCAACATGCCAATTTGCAGCCCTCTAGCCTCAATAGTTTTCTGTACAGCGTACAATCAAGGCCACCGAAAGGCTAGAGGGCTGCAATTTGGTATGTTTGGTGACTGGAGGGTGGGTGATCAACATGCCAATTTGCAGCCCTCTAGCCTCCATAGTTTTCTGTACAGCATACAATCAAGGCCACTGAAAGGCTAGAGGGCTGCAATTTGGTATGTTTGGTGATTGGAGGGTGGGTGATCAACATGCCAATTTGCAGCCCTCTAGCCTCAATAGTTTTCTGTACAGCGTACAATCAAGGCCACCGAAAGGCTAGAGGGCTGCAATTTGGTATGTTTGGTGACTGGAGGGTGGGTGATCAACATGCCAATTTGCAGCCCTCTAGCCTCAATAGTTTTCTGTACAGCGTACAATCAAGGCCACCGAAAGGCTAGAGGGCTGCAATTTGGTATGTTTGGTGACTGGAGGGTGGGTGATCAACATGCCAATTTGCAGCCCTCTAGCCTCAATAGTTTCCTGTACAGCGTACAATAAAGGCCACCGAAAGGCTAGAGGGCTGCAATTTGGTATGTTTGGTGATTGGAGGGTGGGTGATCAACATGCCAATTTGCAGCCCTCTAGCCTCAATAGTTTTCTGTACAGCGTACAATCAAGGCCACCGAAAGGCTAGAGGGCTGCAATTTGGTATGTTTGGTGACTGGAGGCTGGGTGATCAACATGCCAATTTGCAGCCCTCTAGCCTCAATAGTTTCCTGTACAGCGTACAATCAAGGCCACCGAAAGGCTAGAGGGCTGCAATTTGGTATGTTTGGACATTGGAGGGTGGGTGATCAACATGCCAATTTGCAGCCCTCTAGCCTCAATAGTTTCCTGTACAGCGTACAATCAAGGCCACTGAAAGGCTAGAGGGCTGCAATTTGGTATGTTTGGTGACTGGAGGGTGGGTGATCAACATGCCAATTTGCAGCCCTCTAGCCTCAATAGTTTTCTGTACAGCGTACAATCAAGGCCACCGAAAGGCTAGAGGGCTGCAATTTGGTATGTTTGGTGACTGGAGGGTGGGTGATCAACATGCCAATTTGCAGCCCTCTAGCCTCAATAGTTTTCTGTACAGCGTACAATCAAGGCCACCAAAAGGCTAGAGGGCTGCAATTTGGTATGTTTGGTGACTGGAGGGTGGGTGATCAACATGCCAATTTGCAGCCCTCTAGCCTCAATAGTTTTCTGTACAGCGTACAATCAAGGCCACCGAAAGGCTAGAGGGCTGCAATTTGGTATGTTTGGTGACTGGAGGGTGGGTGATCAACATGCCAATTTGCAGCCCTCTAGCCTCCATAGTTTTCTGTACAGCATACAATCAAGGCCACTGAAAGGCTAGAGGGCTGCAATTTGGTATGTTTGGTGACTGGAGGGTGGGTGATCAACATGCCAATTTGCAGCCCTCTAGCCTCAATAGTTTTCTGTACAGCATACAATCAAGGCCACCAAAAGGCTAGAGGGCTGCAATTTGGTATGTTTGGTGATTGGAGGGTGGGTGATCAACATGCCAATTTGCAGCCCTCTAGCCTCAATAGTTTTCTGTACAGCATACAATCAAGGCCACCGAAAGGCTAGAGGGCTGCAATTTGGTATGTTTGGTGACTGGAGGCTGGGTGATCAACATGCCAATTTGCAGCCCTCTAGCCTCAATAGTTTTCTGTACAGCGTACAATCAAGGCCACCAAAAGGCTAGAGGGCTGCAATTTGGTATGTTTGGTGATTGGAGGGTGGGTGATCAACATGCCAATTTGCAGCCCTCTAGCCTCAATAGTTTTCTGTACAGCGTACAATCAAGGCCACCAAAAGGCTAGAGGGCTGCAATTTGGTATGTTTGGTGATTGGAGGGTGGGTGATCAACATGCCAATTTGCAGCCCTCTAGCCTCAATAGTTTTCTGTACAGCATACAATCAAGGCCACCGAAAGGCTAGAGGGCTGCAATTTGGTATGTTTGGTGATTGGAGGGTGGGTGATCAACATGCCAATTTGCAGCCCTCTAGCCTCAATAGTTTTCTGTACAGCGTACAATCAAGGCCACCGAAAGGCTAGAGGGCTGCAATTTGGTATGTTTGGTGACTGGAGGGTGGGTGATCAACATGCCAATTTGCAGCCCTCTAGCCTCAATAGTTTTCTGTACAGCGTACAATCAAGGCCACCGAAAGGCTAGAGGGCTGCAATTTGGTATGTTTGGTGACTGGAGGGTGGGTGATCAACATGCCAATTTGCAGCCCTCTAGCCTCAATAGTTTTCTGTACAGCGTACAATCAAGGCCACCGAAAGGCTAGAGGGCTGCAATTTGGTATGTTTGGTGACTGGAGGGTGGGTGATCAACATGCCAATTTGCAGCCCTCTAGCCTCCATAGTTTTCTGTACAGCATACAATCAAGGCCACCGAAAGGCTAGAGGGCTGCAATTTGGTATGTTTGGTGATTGGAGGGTGGGTGATCAACATGCCAATTTGCAGCCCTCTAGCCTCCATAGTTTTCTGTACAGCATACAATCAAGGCCACCGAAAGGCTAGAGGGCTGCAATTTGGTATGTTTGGTGATTGGAGGGTGGGTGATCAACATGCCAATTTGCAGCCCTCTAGCCTCAATAGTTTTCTGTACAGCGTACAATCAAGGCCACCGAAAGGCTAGAGGGCTGCAATTTGGTATGTTTGGTGACTGGAGGGTGGGTGATCAACATGCCAATTTGCAGCCCTCTAGCCTCCATAGTTTTCTGTACAGCATACAATCAAGGCCACCAAAAGGCTAGAGGGCTGCAATTTGGTATGTTTGGTGACTGGAGGGTGGGTGATCAACATGCCAATTTGCAGCCCTCTAGCCTCAATAGTTTTCTGTACAGCGTACAATCAAGGCCACCGAAAGGCTAGAGGGCTGCAATTTGGTATGTTTGGTGACTGGAGGGTGGGTGATCAACATGCCAATTTGCAGCCCTCTAGCCTCAATAGTTTTCTGTACAGCGTACAATCAAGGCCACCGAAAGGCTAGAGGGCTGCAATTTGGTATGTTTGGTGACTGGAGGGTGGGTGATCAACATGCCAATTTGCAGCCCTCTAGCCTCCATAGTTTTCTGTACAGCGTACAATCAAGGCCACCAAAAGGCTAGAGGGCTGCAATTTGGTATGTTTGGTGATTGGAGGGTGGGTGATCAACATGCCAATTTGCAGCCCTCTAGCCTCAATAGTTTTCTGTACAGCGTACAATCAAGGCCACCGAAAGGCTAGAGGGCTGCAATTTGGTATGTTTGGTGACTGGAGGGTGGGTGATCAACATGCCAATTTGCAGCCCTCTAGCCTCAATAGTTTTCTGTACAGCGTACAATCAAGGCCACCGAAAGGCTAGAGGGCTGCAATTTGGTATGTTTGGTGACTGGAGGGTGGGTGATCAACATGCCAATTTGCAGCCCTCTAGCCTCAATAGTTTTCTGTACAGCGTACAATCAAGGCCACCGAAAGGCTAGAGGGCTGCAATTTGGTATGTTTGGTGACTGGAGGGTGGGTGATCAACATGCCAATTTGCAGCCCTCTAGCCTCCATAGTTTTCTGTACAGCATACAATCAAGGCCACCGAAAGGCTAGAGGGCTGCAATTTGGTATGTTTGGTGATTGGAGGGTGGGTGATCAACATGCCAATTTGCAGCCCTCTAGCCTCAATAGTTTTCTGTACAGCGTACAATCAAGGCCACCGAAAGGCTAGAGGGCTGCAATTTGGTATGTTTGGTGACTGGAGGGTGGGTGATCAACATGCCAATTTGCAGCCCTCTAGCCTCCATAGTTTTCTGTACAGCATACAATCAAGGCCACCAAAAGGCTAGAGGGCTGCAATTTGGTATGTTTGGTGACTGGAGGGTGGGTGATCAACATGCCAATTTGCAGCCCTCTAGCCTCAATAGTTTTCTGTACAGCATACAATCAAGGCCACCGAAAGGCTAGAGGGCTGCAATTTGGTATGTTTGGTGACTGGAGGGTGGGTGATCAACATGCCAATTTGCAGCCCTCTAGCCTCAATAGTTTTCTGTACAGCGTACAATCAAGGCCACCGAAAGGCTAGAGGGCTGCAATTTGGTATGTTTGGTGACTGGAGGGTGGGTGATCAACATGCCAATTTGCAGCCCTCTAGCCTCCATAGTTTTCTGTACAGCGTACAATCAAGGCCACCAAAAGGCTAGAGGGCTGCAATTTGGTATGTTTGGTGATTGGAGGGTGGGTGATCAACATGCCAATTTGCAGCCCTCTAGCCTCAATAGTTTTCTGTACAGCGTACAATCAAGGCCACCGAAAGGCTAGAGGGCTGCAATTTGGTATGTTTGGTGACTGGAGGGTGGGTGATCAACATGCCAATTTGCAGCCCTCTAGCCTCAATAGTTTTCTGTACAGCGTACAATCAAGGCCACCGAAAGGCTAGAGGGCTGCAATTTGGTATGTTTGGTGACTGGAGGGTGGGTGATCAACATGCCAATTTGCAGCCCTCTAGCCTCAATAGTTTTCTGTACAGCGTACAATCAAGGCCACCAAAAGGCTAGAGGGCTGCAATTTGGTATGTTTGGTGACTGGAGGCTGGGTGATCAACATGCCAATTTGCAGCCCTCTAGCCTCAATAGTTTTCTGTACAGCGTACAATCAAGGCCACCGAAAGGCTAGAGGGCTGCAATTTGGTATGTTTGGTGATTGGAGGGTGGGTGATCAACATGCCAATTTGCAGCCCTCTAGCCTCAATAGTTTTCCGTACAGCGTACAATCAAGGCCACCGAAAGGCTAGAGGGCTGCAACTTGGTATGTTTGGTGATTGGAGGGTGGGTGATCAACATGCCAATTTGCAGCCCTCTAGCCTCAATAGTTTTCCGTACAGCGTACAATCAAGGCCACCGAAAGGCTAGAGGGCTGCAATTTGGTATGTTTGGTGATTGGAGGGTGGGTGATCAACATGCCAATTTGCAGCCCTCTAGCCTCAATAGTTTTCCATACAGCGTACAATCAAGGCCACCGAAAGGCTAGAGGGCTGCAACTTGGTATGTTTGGTGATTGGAGGGTGGGTGATCAACATGCTAATTTGCAGCCCTCTAGCCTCAATAGTTTTCCGTACAGCGTACAATCAAGGCCACCGAAAGGCTAGAGGGCTGCAACTTGGTATGTTTGGTGACTGGAGGGTGGGTGATCAACATGCCAATTTGCAGCCCTCTAGCCTCAATAGTTTTCCGTACAGCGTACAATCAAGGCCACCGAAAGGCTAGAGGGCTGCAACTTGGTATGTTTGGTGACTGGAGGGTGGGTGATCAACATGCCAATTTGCAGCCCTCTAGCCTCAATAGTTTTCCGTACAGCGTACAATCAAGGCCACCGAAAGGCTAGAGGGCTGCAATTTGGTATGTTTGGTGATTGGAGGGTGGGTGATCAACATGCCAATTTGCAGCCCTCTAGCCTCAATAGTTTTCCGTACAGCGTACAATCAAGGCCACCGAAAGGCTAGAGGGCTGCAACTTGGTATGTTTGGTGATTGGAGGGTGGGTGATCAACATGCCAATTTGCAGCCCTCTAGCCTCAATAGTTTTCCGTACAGCGTACAATCAAGGCCACCGAAAGGCTAGAGGGCTGCAACTTGGTATGTTTGGTGATTGGAGGGTGGGTGATCAACATGCCAATTTGCAGCCCTCTAGCCTCAATAGTTTTCTGTACAGCGTACAATCAAGGCCACCGAAAGGCTAGAGGGCTGCAACTTGGTATGTTTGGTGATTGGAGGGTGGGTGATCAACATGCCAATTTGCAGCCCTCTAGCCTCAATAGTTTTCCGTACAGCGTACAATCAAGGCCACCGAAAGGCTAGAGGGCTGCAACTTGGTATGTTTGGTGACTGGAGGGTGGGTGATCAACATGCCAATTTGCAGCCCTCTAGCCTCAATAGTTTTCCGTACAGCGTACAATCAAGGCCACCGAAAGGCTAGAGGGCTGCAACTTGGTATGTTTGGTGACTGGAGGGTGGGTGATCAACATGCCAATTTGCAGCCCTCTAGCCTCAATAGTTTTCCGTACAGCGTACAATCAAGGCCACCGAAAGGCTAGAGGGCTGCAATTTGGTATGTTTGGTGATTGGAGGGTGGGTGATCAACATGCTAATTTGCAGCCCTCTAGCCTCAATAGTTTTCCGTACAGCGTACAATCAAGGCCACCGAAAGGCTAGAGGGCTGCAACTTGGTATGTTTGGTGACTGGAGGGTGGGTGATCAACATGCCAATTTGCAGCCCTCTAGCCTCAATAGTTTTCCGTACAGCGTACAATCAAGGCCACCGAAAGGCTAGAGGGCTGCAACTTGGTATGTTTGGTGACTGGAGGGTGGGTGATCAACATGCTAATTTGCAGCCCTCTAGCCTCAATAGTTTTCCGTACAGCGTACAATCAAGGCCACCGAAAGGCTAGAGGGCTGCAACTTGGTATGTTTGGTGACTGGAGG
Organism: Macrobrachium rosenbergii; assembly: GCA_039081455.1. Lineage (NCBI taxonomy): Eukaryota > Metazoa > Arthropoda > Malacostraca > Decapoda > Palaemonidae > Macrobrachium > Macrobrachium rosenbergii. The sequence goes on from JANJGK010001805.1 coordinate 20,546, forward strand.
GTGGGTGATCAACATGCCAATTTGCAGCCCTCTAGCCTCAGTAGTTTTCTGTACAGCGTACAATCAAGGCCACCGAAAGGCTAGAGGGCTGCAACTTGGTATGTTTGGTGACTGGAGGGTGGGTGATCAACATGCCAATTTGCAGCCCTCTAGCCTCAATAGTTTTCCGTACAGCGTACAATCAAGGCCACCGAAAGGCTAGAGGGCTGCAACTTGGTATGTTTGGTGACTGGAGGGTGGGTGATCAACATGCCAATTTGCAGCCCTCTAGCCTCAGTAGTTTTCTGTACAACGTACAATCAAGGCCACCGAAAGGCTAGAGGGCTGCAACTTGGTATGTTTGGTGACTGGAGGGTGGGTGATCAACATGCCAATTTGCAGCCCTCTAGCCTCAGTAGTTTTCCGTACAGCGTACAATCAAGGCCACCGAAAGGCTAGAGGGCTGCAACTTGGTATGTTTGGTGACTGGAGGGTGGGTGATCAACATGCCAATTTGCAGCCCTCTAGCCTCAATAGTTTTCCGTACAGCGTACAATCAAGGCCACCGAAAGGCTAGAGGGCTGCAACTTGGTATGTTTGGTGACTGGAGGGTGGGTGATCAACATGCTAATTTGCAGCCCTCTAGCCTCAATAGTTTTCCGTACAGCGTACAATCAAGGCCACCGAAAGGCTAGAGGGCTGCAACTTGGTATGTTTGGTGACTGGAGGGTGGGTGATCAACATGCCAATTTGCAGCCCTCTAGCCTCAGTAGTTTTCTGTACAGCGTACAATCAAGGCCACCGAAAGGCTAGAGGGCTGCAACTTGGTATGTTTGGTGACTGGAGGGTGGGTGATCAACATGCCAATTTGCAGCCCTCTAGCCTCAATAGTTTTCTGTACAGCGTACAATCAAGGCCACCGAAAGGCTAGAGGGCTGCAACTTGGTATGTTTGGTGACTGGAGGGTGGGTGATCAACATGCCAATTTGCAGCCCTCTAGCCTCAGTAGTTTTCTGTACAGCGTACAATCAAGGCCACCGAAAGGCTAGAGGGCTGCAACTTGGTATGTTTGGTGATTGGAGGGTGGGTGATCAACATGCTAATTTGCAGCCCTCTAGCCTCAATAGTTTTCCGTACAGCGTACAATCAAGGCCACCGAAAGGCTAGAGGGCTGCAACTTGGTATGTTTGGTGACTGGAGGGTGGGTGATCAACATGCCAATTTGCAGCCCTCTAGCCTCAATAGTTTTCCGTACAGCGTACAATCAAGGCCACCGAAAGGCTAGAGGGCTGCAATTTGGTATGTTTGGTGATTGGAGGGTGGGTGATCAACATGCCAATTTGCAGCCCTCTAGCCTCAATAGTTTTCCGTACAGCGTACAATCAAGGCCACCGAAAGGCTAGAGGGCTGCAACTTGGTATGTTTGGTGATTGGAGGGTGGGTGATCAACATGCCAATTTGCAGCCCTCTAGCCTCAATAGTTTTCCGTACAGCGTACAATCAAGGCCACCGAAAGGCTAGAGGGCTGCAACTTGGTATGTTTGGTGATTGGAGGGTGGGTGATCAACATGCCAATTTGCAGCCCTCTAGCCTCAATAGTTTTCTGTACAGCGTACAATCAAGGCCACCGAAAGGCTAGAGGGCTGCAACTTGGTATGTTTGGTGATTGGAGGGTGGGTGATCAACATGCCAATTTGCAGCCCTCTAGCCTCAATAGTTTTCCATACAGCGTACAATCAAGGCCACCGAAAGGCTAGAGGGCTGCAACTTGGTATGTTTGGTGACTGGAGGGTGGGTGATCAACATGCCAATTTGCAGCCCTCTAGCCTCAATAGTTTTCCGTACAGCGTACAATCAAGGCCACCGAAAGGCTAGAGGGCTGCAACTTGGTATGTTTGGTGACTGGAGGGTGGGTGATCAACATGCCAATTTGCAGCCCTCTAGCCTCAATAGTTTTCCGTACAGCGTACAATCAAGGCCACCGAAAGGCTAGAGGGCTGCAACTTGGTATGTTTGGTGATTGGAGGGTGGGTGATCAACATGCTAATTTGCAGCCCTCTAGCCTCAATAGTTTTCCGTACAGCGTACAATCAAGGCCACCGAAAGGCTAGAGGGCTGCAACTTGGTATGTTTGGTGACTGGAGGGTGGGTGATCAACATGCCAATTTGCAGCCCTCTAGCCTCAATAGTTTTCCGTACAGCGTACAATCAAGGCCACCGAAAGGCTAGAGGGCTGCAACTTGGTATGTTTGGTGACTGGAGGGTGGGTGATCAACATGCCAATTTGCAGCCCTCTAGCCTCAATAGTTTTCCGTACAGCGTACAATCAAGGCCACCGAAAGGCTAGAGGGCTGCAATTTGGTATGTTTGGTGATTGGAGGGTGGGTGATCAACATGCCAATTTGCAGCCCTCTAGCCTCAATAGTTTTCCGTACAGCGTACAATCAAGGCCACCGAAAGGCTAGAGGGCTGCAACTTGGTATGTTTGGTGACTGGAGGGTGGGTGATCAACATGCCAATTTGCAGCCCTCTAGCCTCAATAGTTTTCCGTACAGCGTACAATCAAGGCCACCGAAAGGCTAGAGGGCTGCAACTTGGTATGTTTGGTGATTGGAGGGTGGGTGATCAACATGCCAATTTGCAGCCCTCTAGCCTCAGTAGTTTTCTGTACAGCGTACAATCAAGGCCACCGAAAGGCTAGAGGGCTGCAACTTGGTATGTTTGGTGATTGGAGGGTGGGTGATCAACATGCCAATTTGCAGCCCTCTAGCCTCAATAGTTTTCCGTACAGCGTACAATCAAGGCCACCGAAAGGCTAGAGGGCTGCAACTTGGTATGTTTGGTGACTGGAGGGTGGGTGATCAACATGCCAATTTGCAGCCCTCTAGCCTCAATAGTTTTCCGTACAGCGTACAATCAAGGCCACCGAAAGGCTAGAGGGCTGCAATTTGGTATGTTTGGTGATTGGAGGGTGGGTGATCAACATGCCAATTTGCAGCCCTCTAGCCTCAATAGTTTTCCGTACAGCGTACAATCAAGGCCACCGAAAGGCTAGAGGGCTGCAACTTGGTATGTTTGGTGATTGGAGGGTGGGTGATCAACATGCTAATTTGCAGCCCTCTAGCCTCAATAGTTTTCCGTACAGCGTACAATCAAGGCCACCGAAAGGCTAGAGGGCTGCAACTTGGTATGTTTGGTGACTGGAGGGTGGGTGATCAACATGCCAATTTGCAGCCCTCTAGCCTCAATAGTTTTCCGTACAGCGTACAATCAAGGCCACCGAAAGGCTAGAGGGCTGCAACTTGGTATGTTTGGTGACTGGAGGGTGGGTGATCAACATGCCAATTTGCAGCCCTCTAGCCTCAATAGTTTTCCGTACAGCGTACAATCAAGGCCACCGAAAGGCTAGAGGGCTGCAACTTGGTATGTTTGGTGACTGGAGGGTGGGTGATCAACATGCCAATTTGCAGCCCTCTAGCCTCAATAGTTTTCCGTACAGCGTACAATCAAGGCCACCGAAAGGCTAGAGGGCTGCAACTTGGTATGTTTGGTGACTGGAGGGTGGGTGATCAACATGCCAATTTGCAGCCCTCTAGCCTCAATAGTTTTCCGTACAGCGTACAATCAAGGCCACCGAAAGGCTAGAGGGCTGCAATTTGGTATGTTTGGTGATTGGAGGGTGGGTGATCAGCATGCCAATTTGCAGCCCTCTAGCCTCAATAGTTTTCCGTACAGCGTACAATCAAGGCCACCGAAAGGCTAGAGGGCTGCAATTTGGTATGTTTGGTGACTGGAGGGTGGGTGATCAACATGCCAATTTGCAGCCCTCTAGCCTCAATAGTTTTCCGTACAGCGTACAATCAAGGCCACCGAAAGGCTAGAGGGCTGCAACTTGGTATGTTTGGTGACTGGAGGGTGGGTGATCAACATGCCAATTTGCAGCCCTCTAGCCTCAATAGTTTTCCGTACAGCGTACAATCAAGGCCACCGAAAGGCTAGAGGGCTGCAACTTGGTATGTTTGGTGACTGGAGGGTGGGTGATCAACATGCCAATTTGCAGCCCTCTAGCCTCAATAGTTTTCCGTACAGCGTACAATCAAGGCCACCGAAAGGCTAGAGGGCTGCAACTTGGTATGTTTGGTGACTGGAGGGTGGGTGATCAACATGCCAATTTGCAGCCCTCTAGCCTCAATAGTTTTCCGTACAGCGTACAATCAAGGCCACCGAAAGGCTAGAGGGCTGCAACTTGGTATGTTTGGTGACTGGAGGGTGGGTGATCAACATGCCAATTTGCAGCCCTCTAGCCTCAATAGTTTTCCGTACAGCGTACAATCAAGGCCACCAAAAGGCTAGAGGGCTGCAATTTGGTATGTTTGGTGACTGGAGGGTGGGTGATCAACATGCCAATTTGCAGCCCTCTAGCCTCAATAGTTTTCCGTACAGCGTACAATCAAGGCCACCGAAAGGCTAGAGGGCTGCAACTTGGTATGTTTGGTGACTGGAGGGTGGGTGATCAACATGCCAATTTGCAGCCCTCTAGCCTCAATAGTTTTCCGTACAGCGTACAATCAAGGCCACCGAAAGGCTAGAGGGCTGCAATTTGGTATGTTTGGTGATTGGAGGGTGGGTGATCAGCATGCCAATTTGCAGCCCTCTAGCCTCAATAGTTTTCTGTACAGCGTACAATCAAGGCCACCGAAAGGCTAGAGGGCTGCAACTTGGTATGTTTGGTGACTGGAGGGTGGGTGATCAACATGCCAATTTGCAGCCCTCTAGCCTCAATAGTTTTCCGTACAGCGTACAATCAAGGCCACCGAAAGGCTAGAGGGCTGCAATTTGGTATGTTTGGTGATTGGAGGGTGGGTGATCACACACCTGACAATGATCGTAGATTCCTGTAGAATCTTTTATATCTCCTTCTCTGACTGAAGCTTTACAGAGTTGGTTAGGTTAAGATTTCTTGCCAACCCTTCATTTTCTTGCATTTTATAGAAGAGGTTTATTAAACATATATATCTGGGAATAGTGAGCAGGCTGGCCTAACCTATGCTAGATGAAGGGTTGCCCAAAAATCCTAACCTAACCCTGGCTAGTCTATAAAAAATTAATTAAAATTTATAGAAGTTGTGACAAATCCCAAGAAATATGAATTTTCTTGCTTTTATAAAAAGAGGTTTGTTAAACATATATATGGGAATACTGAATAGGCTGGCCCAGCCTATTCTAGATGGGTTTGCACAAGATCCTAACCTAACTGTTGGTAGTCTATAAAAAATTCATCAAAATTTATAGAAATTGTGACGCATCCAAAGAAATGAGAAATAAAAAGATTTCATCAACTATAAATGAAGGTAATCAGACGACACTCAAGCGAGCAAATTGTTTTTCTCGAGAGCTTCGTCGCCTGTCGCCTGCCCGATCAAAAATTAGTGTTCACAATCAAATGACAATCATCAAATTGCATAACACAACAGAATACAGAATTTAGGACAGAGACCAAGTGCTGGGACCTATGACAGTGAAAAGGTCTTAAAGGTGTAACCAGAATAAATCCTCAAAGTTGCACTATGAATCAAGTGCTAGGATGACGAAACCTATTGGAAAAAGAACTGTACTAACCTAACGTACCCTAACCTAACCTAACCTTAGTCGACGGACTCTGCTCCCCGGACACCCCTGGGTGAAGCAAACTCCACATTTAACCAAAAGCTTCCCTATAACGATGCACATGTGCGATAGCATTCCAGGATGCCCAGCATAACAAACATCAGTTCTGAGGTTAATTACAGGTTAATTACGGGTTAATTACAGCCGACCAACAAAAACTGATGGCAAATTCTTGATAAGCAACCAAAATCTTACAGGAAAAATCCATTTCCAAAGTAATACCCGAAGCAGAGCTCCTGCTTAGTTCTACCCCTTAGGTCAGCCCACACGACCCCTTTGACTGAGCCAACTCCCAGTAGGATGCCCAACCTTACACTAGGGTAGGTCGGTGCCCCAATACAACCGACATGACTCTGTGGCTGAATTTGAGCCAGAAAGCTTTAAATGCTCTACAGAGCTACAAATTTCGTTTATTTAGAGCTGAATAAATCATTATGACTCGAGAAATATTCACTAATTACTGTATTTTCATATCATTTTCATGACTAAATGCACTTTTTGTGATCAAACTATTAAAATACTCAGGTATAATCATTTCATTTTTACAGGATTTTTCTTGTGGTTAAACTATCAAAATGGGCAGTTCTAAGTGTTTTTAAGAGGGGTTTTAAGTATTTGCGGATTTTAGCTTGGGTGGGGGGTGCGGTACGCATCGCCCGCGAATACGGGGGGGGTTTACTGTAATACATTTTGTTAATAAAACTTCAGTCTTCTCCAAGGTTTCTCAAAGTTTCATTTACTTGTGGTTTGACCAAACAAATATCGAATGAGAACACTGTACAGTATGCATGACACAAATCCAAAAATATACATTTATAGTGTGTACAGTACTGTACAAAGACTTGACATGCTTACTATACAGTACAGTACAGTACAGTACACAGTATTTCATTTCAGTTGGCAGTTACGGTAGCTCACTTTTTTAATGAAACTTCAATCTTCTGAAGGGTTTCTTCAAGTTTCGTTTCCTTGTTGCCCGACCAATTAAATATGGAGTGAAAAGGTGCAAATTTAGCCATCGATGCATCATGGACAATATTTGACCCTATTAAAGATTATATTTACATCAGTCTTTTGAATGTACAGTGTACTACTCCAGCACAGTACTGTATGTACTGGATGCAGATTAGGGGCACAGCATGTAGCCTAATTTTTTACGAACACTGAAATCGGCCATGCTCTTGGACTCAGCAGAACTACTGTTCAGTCTATAGTCAAGGATAAGGAATAGGCAGTCCTCGGGTTACGTCAGGTCCGGCTTACGACGTTCTTCAAATATATTCATCAGAAATTATTTCCCGGTTTACGACGCATGTTCCAGGGTTACAACGCTTATGACACCGATCCGGCGGAAGAAATATGGCTACAAAACGGCAGAATAATCAAAATTTGGAGGTTTTTTTTGATGAAAAACTCAATGAAAATGCAGTTCACATCATTTTCAATACAACCAAAGCATTAAAAATAAGGTTTCCTTAGGATTTTTTAAAGATTTTTCGGCTTAGGACACGGCGTAGGAAAGGAACCCCCGTCGTAAACCGGGGACTGCCTGTACTACTGAAGTAAATCCTATATATAAAATATGGATTTCATTACGGCGCCGATAACGGTCGTCGGCACCATACAATTTTTTTGGAGGCCGTAGACCCTCAACAGTCGACTGACTGAGACTCCATTTTGGAATGCTGAGGCCACAATATTATTATTTTTATTATTATTATTATGACTGCGACCCTCAACAGTCGACTGACTGAGACTCCATTTTGGAATGCTGAGGCCACAATATTATTATTATGACTGCGACCCTCAACAGTCGACTGACTGAGACTCCATTTTGGAATGCTGAGGCCACAATATTATTATTTTTATTATTATTATTATGACTGCGACCCTCAACAGTCGACTGCCTGAGACTCCATTTTGGAATGCTGAGGCCACAATATTATTATTATGACTGCGACCCTCAACAGTCGACTGCCTGAGACTCCATTTTGGAATGCTGAGGCCACAATATTATTATTATGACTGCGACCCTCAACAGTCGACTGACTGAGACTCCATTTTGGAATGCTGAGGCCACATTATTATTATTATGACTGCGACCCTCAACAGTCGACTGACTGAGACTCCATTTTGGAATGCTGAGGCCACAATATTATTATTATGACTGCGACCCTCAACAGTCGACTGACTGAGACTCCATTTTGGAATGCTGAGGCCACAATATTATTATTTTTATTATTATTATTATGACTGCGACCCTCAACAGTCGACTGCCTGAGACTCCATTTTGGAATGCTGAGGCCACAATATTATTATTATGACGGCGACCCTCAACAGTCGACTGCCTGAGACTCCATTTTGGAATGCTGAGGCCACAATATTATTATTATGACTGCGACCCTCAACAGTCGACTGACTGAGACTCCATTTTGGAATGCTGAGGCCACAATATTATTATTATGACTGCGACCCTCAACAGTCGACTGACTGAGACTCCATTTTGGAATGCTGAGGGCACAATATTATTATTTTTGTTATTATTATTATGACTGCGACCCTCAACAGTTGACTGCCTGAGACTCCATTTTGGAATGCTGAGGCCACAATATTATTATTATGACGGCGACCCTCAACAGTCGACCACCTGAGACTCCAGAGGCCAAGATTCTATTGAAATCATTATTATGACTGCGACCCTCAACAGTCGACCACCTGAGACTCCAGAGGCCAAGATTCTATTGAAATCATTATTATGACTGCGACCCTCAACAGTCGACTGACTGAGACTCCATTTTGGAATGCTGAGGGCACAATATTATTATTTTTGTTATTATTATTATGACTGCGACCCTCAACAGTTGACTGCCTGAGACTCCATTTTGGAATGCTGAGGCCACAATATTATTATTATGACGGCGACCCTCAACAGTCGACCACCTGAGACTCCAGAGGCCAAGATTCTATTGAAATCATTATTATGACTGCGACCCTCAACAGTCGACCACCTGAGACTCCAGAGGCCAAGATTCTATTGAAATCATTATTATGACTGCGACCCTCAACAGTCGACCACCTGAGACTCCATTTTGGAATGCTGAGGGCACAATATTATTATTTTTGTTATTATTATTATGACTGCGACCCTCAACAGTCGACCACCTGAGACTCCAGAGGCCACGATTCTATTGAAATCATTATTATGGCTGCGACCCTCAACAGTCGACCACCTGAGACTCCAGAGGCCAAGATTCTATTGAAATCATTATTATGACTGCGACCCTCAACAGTCGACCACCTGAGACTCCAGAGGCCACGATTCTATTGAAATCATTATTATGACTGCGACCCTCAACAGTCGACCACCTGAGACTCCAGAGGCCAAGATTCTATTGAAATCATTATTATGACTGCGACCCTCAACAGTCGACCACCTGAGACTCCAGAGGCCAAGATTCTATTGAAATCATTACTATGACTGCGACCCTCAACAGTCGACCACCTGAGACTCCAGAGGCCACGATTCTATTGAAATCATTATTATGACTGCGACCCTCAACAGTCGACCACCTGAGACTCCAGAGGCCAAGATTCTATTGAAATCATTATTATGGCTGCGACCCTCAACAGTCGACCACCTGAGACTCCAGAGGCCACGATTCTATTGAAATCATTATTATGACTGCGACCCTCAACAGTCGACCACCTGAGACTCCAGAGGCCACGATTCTATTGAAATCATTATTATGACTGCGACCCTCAACAGTCGACCACCTGAGACTCCAGAGGCCAAGATTCTATTGAAATCATTATTATGGCTGCGACCCTCAACAGTCGACCACCTGAGACTCCAGAGGCCACGATTCTATTGAAATCATTATTATGACTGCGACCCTCAACAGTCGACCACCTGAGACTCCAGAGGCCAAGATTCTATTGAAATCATTATTATGACTGCGACCCTCAACAGTCGACCACCTGAGACTCCAGAGGCCAAGATTCTATTGAAATCATTATTATGGCTGCGACCCTCAACAGTCGACCACCTGAGACTCCAGAGGCCAAGATTCTATTGAAATCATTATTATGACTGCGACCCTCAACAGTCGACCACCTGAGACTCCAGAGGCCAAGATTCTATTGAAATCATTATTATGACTGCGACCCTCAACAGTCGACCACCTGAGACTCCAGAGGCCAAGATTCTATTGAAATCATTATTATGGCTGCGACCCTCAACAGTCGACCACCTGAGACTCCAGAGGCCACGATTCTATTGAAATCATTATTATGACTGCGACCCTCAACAGTCGACCACCTGAGACTCCAGAGGCCAAGATTCTATTGAAATCATTATTATGACTGCGACCCTCAACAGTCGACCACCTGAGACTCCAGAGGCCAAGATTCTATTGAAATCATTATTATGGCTGCGACCCTCAACAGTCGACCACCTGAGACTCCAGAGGCCAAGATTCTATTGAAATCATTATTATGACTGCGACCCTCAACAGTCGACCACCTGAGACTCCAGAGGCCAAGATTCTATTGAAATCATTATTATGACTGCGACCCTCAACAGTCGACCACCTGAGACTCCAGAGGCCAAGATTCTATTGAAATCATTATTATGGCTGCGACCCTCAACAGTCGACCACCTGAGACTCCAGAGGCCACGATTCTATTGAAATCATTATTATGACTGCGACCCTCAACAGTCGACCACCTGAGACTCCAGAGGCCAAGATTTTATTGAAATCATTATTATGACTGCGACCCTCAACAGTCGACCACCTGAGACTCCAGAGGCCAAGATTCTATTGAAATCATTATTATGACTGCGACCCTCAACAGTCGACCACCTGAGACTCCAGAGGCCAAGATTCTATTGAAATCATTATTATGACTGCGACCCTCAACAGTCGACCACCTGAGACTCCAGAGGCCAAGATTCTATTGAAATCATTATTATGACTGCGACCCTCAACAGTCGACCACCTGAGACTCCAGAGGCCACGATTCTATTGAAATCATTATTATGGCTGCGACCCTCAACAGTCGACCACCTGAGACTCCAGAGGCCAAGATTCTATTGAAATCATTATTATGGCTGCGACCCTCAACAGTCGACCACCTGAGACTCCAGAGGCCACGATTCTATTGAAATCATTATTATGACTGCGACCCTCAACAGTTGACCACCTGAGACTCCAGAGGCCACGATTCTATTGAAATCATTATTATGACTGCGACCCTCAACAGTCGACCACCTGAGACTCCAGAGGCCACGATTCTATTGAAATCATTATTATGACTGCGACCCTCAACAGTCGACCACCTGAGACTCCAGAGGCCAAGATTCTATTGAAATCATTATTATGACTGCGACCCTCAACAGTCGACCACCTGAGACTCCAGAGGCCAAGATTCTATTGAAATCATTATTATGGCTGCGACCCTCAACAGTCGACCACCTGAGACTCCAGAGGCCAAGATTCTATTGAAATCATTATTATGACTGCGACCCTCAACAGTCGACCACCTGAGACTCCAGAGGCCAAGATTCTATTGAAATCATTATTATGGCTGCGACCCTCAACAGTCGACCACCTGAGACTCCAGAGGCCAAGATTCTATTGAAATCATTATTATGACTGCGACCCTCAACAGTCGACCACCTGAGACTCCAGAGGCCAAGATTCTATTGAAATCATTATTATGACTGCGACCCTCAACAGTCGACCACCTGAGACTCCAGAGGCCACGATTCTATTGAAATCATTATTATGACTGCGACCCTCAACAGTCGACCACCTGAGACTCCAGAGGCCACGATTCTATTGAAATCATTATTATGACTGCGACCCTCAACAGTCGACCACCTGAGACTCCAGAGGCCAAGATTCTATTGAAATCATTATTATGACTGCGACCCTCAACAGTCGACTGCCTGAGACTCCATTTTGGAATGCTGAGGCCACAATATTATTATTATGACTGCGACCCTCAACAGTCGATTGACTGAGACTCCATTTTGGAATGCTGAGGCCACAATATTATTATTATGACTGCGACCCTCAACAGTCGACTGACTGAGACTCCATTTTGGAATGCTGAGGCCACAATATTATTATTTTTGTTATTATTATTATGACTGCGACCCTCAACAGTCGACTGACTGAGACTCCATTTTGGAATGCTGAGGCCACAATATTATTATTATGACTGCGACCCTCAACAGTCGACTGCCTGAGACTCCATTTTGGAATGCTGAGGCCACAATATTATTATTATGACTGCGACCCTCAACAGTCGACTGCCTGAGACTCCATTTTGGAATGCTGAGGCTACAATATTATTATTATGACTGCGACCCTCAACAGTCGACTGACTGAGACTCCATTTTGGAATGCTGAGGCCACAATATTATTATTTTTGTTATTATTATTATGACTGCGACCCTCAACAGTCGACTGCCTGAGACTCCATTTTGGAATGCTGAGGCCACAATATTATTATTTTTGTTATTATTATTATGACTGCTACCCTCAACAGTCGACTGACTGAGACTCCATTTTGGAATGCTGAGGCCACAATATTATTATTATGACTGCGACCCTCAACAGTCGACTGACTGAGACTCCATTTTGGAATGCTGAGGCCACAATATTATTATTTTTGTTATTATTATTATGACTGCTACCCTCAACAGTCGACTGACTGAGACTCCATTTTGGAATGCTGAGGCCACAATATTATTATTATGACTGCGACCCTCAACAGTCGACTGCCTGAGACTCCATTTTGGAATGCTGAGGCCACAATATTATTATTATGACTGCGACCCTCAACAGTCGACTGCCTGAGACTCCATTTTGGAATGCTGAGGCTACAATATTATTATTATGACTGCGACCCTCAACAGTCGACTGACTGAGACTCCATTTTGGAATGCTGAGGCCACAATATTATTATTTTTGTTATTATTATTATGACTGCGACCCTCAACAGTCGACTGCCTGAGACTCCATTTTGGAATGCTGAGGCCACAATATTATTATTTTTGTTATTATTATTATGACTGCTACCCTCAACAGTCGACTGACTGAGACTCCATTTTGGAATGCTGAGGCCACAATATTATTATTATGACTGCGACCCTCAACAGTCGACTGACTGAGACTCCATTTTGGAATGCTGAGGCCACAATATTATTATTTTTGTTATTATTATTATGACTGCTACCCTCAACAGTCGACTGACTGAGACTCCATTTTGGAATGCTGAGGCCACAATATTATTATTATGACTGCGACCCTCAACAGTCGACTGCCTGAGACTCCATTTTGGAATGCTGAGGCCACAATATTATTATTATGACTGCGACCCTCAACAGTCGACTGCCTGAGACTCCATTTTGGAATGCTGAGGCTACAATATTATTATTATGACTGCGACCCTCAACAGTCGATTGACTGAGACTCCATTTTGGAATGCTGAGGCCACAATATTATTATTTTTGTTATTATTATTATGACTGCGACCCTCAACAGTCGACTGCCTGAGACTCCATTTTGGAATGCTGAGGCCACAATATTATTATTATGACGGCGACCCTCAACAGTTGACTGCCTGAGACTCCATTTTGGAATGCTGAGGCCACAATATTATTATTATGACTGCGACCCTCAACAGTCGACTGACTGAGACTCCATTTTGGAATGCTGAGGCCACAATATTATTATTATGACTGCGACCCTCAACAGTTGACTGCCTGAGACTCCATTTTGGAATGCTGAGGCCACAATATTATTATTATGACGGCGACCCTCAACAGTTGACTGCCTGAGACTCCATTTTGGAATGCTGAGGCCACAATATTATTATTATGACTGCGACCCTCAACAGTCGACTGCCTGAGACTCCATTTTGGAATGCTGAGGCTACAATATTATTATTATGACTGCGACCCTCAACAGTCGACTGACTGAGACTCCATTTTGGAATGCTGAGGCCACAATATTATTATTATGACGGCGACCCTCAACAGTCGACTGACTGAGACTCCATTTTGGAATGCTGAGGCCACAATATTATTATTATGACTGCGACCCTCAACAGTCGACTGCCTGAGACTCCATTTTGGAATGCTGAGGCCACAATATTATTATTATGACGGCGACCCTCAACAGTCGACTGCCTGAGACTCCATTTTGGAATGCTGAGGCCACATTATTATTATTATGACTGCGACCCTCAACAGTCGACTGACTGAGACTCCATTTTGGAATGCTGAGGCCACAATATTATTATTATGACGGCGACCCTCAACAGTCGACTGACTGAGACTCCATTTTGGAATGCTGAGGCCACAATATTATTATTATGACTGCGACCCTCAACAGTCGACTGACTGAGACTCCATTTTGGAATGCTGAGGCCACAATATTATTATTATGACTGCGACCCTCAACAGTCGACTGACTGAGACTCCATTTTGGAATGCTGAGGCCACAATATTATTATTATGACTGCTACCCTCAACAGTCGACTGACTGAGACTCCATTTTGGAATGCTGAGGCCACAATATTATTATTATGACTGCGACCCTCAACAGTCGACTGACTGAGACTCCATTTTGGAATGCTGAGGCCACATTATTATTATTATGACTGCGACCCTCAACAGTCGACTGACTGAGACTCCATTTTGGAATGCTGAGGCCACAATATTATTATTATGACTGCGACCCTCAACAGTCGACTGACTGAGACTCCATTTTGGAATGCTGAGGCCACAATATTATTATTATGACTGCGACCCTCAACAGTCGACTGACTGAGACTCCATTTTGGAATGCTGAGGCCACAATATTATTATTATGACTGCGACCCTCAACAGTCGACTGCCTGAGACTCCATTTTGGAATGCTGAGGCCACAATATTATTATTATGACTGCGACCCTCAACAGTCGACTGACTGAGACTCCATTTTGGAATGCTGAGGCCACATTATTATTATTATGACTGCGACCCTCAACAGTCGACTGACTGAGACTCCATTTTGGAATGCTGAGGCCACAATATTATTATTATGACGGCGACCCTCAACAGTCGACTGACTGAGACTCCATTTTGGAATGCTGAGGCCACAATATTATTATTATGACGGCGACCCTCAACAGTCGACTGCCTGAGACTCCATTTTGGAATGCTGAGGCCACAATATTATTATTATGACTGCGACCCTCAACAGTCGACTGACTGAGACTCCATTTTGGAATGCTGAGGCCACATTATTATTATTATGACTGCGACCCTCAACAGTCGACTGACTGAGACTCCATTTTGGAATGCTGAGGCCACAATATTATTATTATGACTGCGACCCTCAACAGTCGACTGACTGAGACTCCATTTTGGAATGCTGAGGCCACAATATTATTATTATGACTGCGACCCTCAACAGTCGACTGACTGAGACTCCATTTTGGAATGCTGAGGCCACAATATTATTATTATGACTGCGACCCTCAACAGTCGACTGACTGAGACTCCATTTTGGAATGCTGAGGCCACATTATTATTATTATGACTGCGACCCTCAACAGTCGACTGCCTGAGACTCCATTTTGGAATGCTGAGGCCACAATATTATTATTATGACTGCGACCCTCAACAGTCGACTGACTGAGACTCCATTTTGGAATGCTGAGGCCACAATATTATTATTATGACTGCGACCCTCAACAGTCGACTGACTGAGACTCCATTTTGGAATGCTGAGGCCACATTATTATTATTATGACTGCGACCCTCAACAGTCGACTGACTGAGACTCCATTTTGGAATGCTGAGGCCACAATATTATTATTATGACTGCGACCCTCAACAGTCGACTGACTGAGACTCCATTTTGGAATGCTGAGGCCACAATATTATTATTATGACTGCGACCCTCAACAGTCGACTGACTGAGACTCCATTTTGGAATGCTGAGGCCACAATATTATTATTATGACTGCGACCCTCAACAGTCGACTGCCTGAGACTCCATTTTGGAATGCTGAGGCCACATTATTATTATTATGACTGCGACCCTCAACAGTCGACTGACTGAGACTCCATTTTGGAATGCTGAGGCCACAATATTATTATTATGACGGCGACCCTCAACAGTCGACTGACTGAGACTCCATTTTGGAATGCTGAGGCCACATTATTATTATTATGACTGCGACCCTCAACAGTCGACTGACTGAGACTCCATTTTGGAATGCTGAGGCCACAATATTATTATTATGACTGCGACCCTCAACAGTCGACTGACTGAGACTCCATTTTGGAATGCTGAGGCCACAATATTATTATTATGACTGCGACCCTCAACAGTCGACTGACTGAGACTCCATTTTGGAATGCTGAGGCCACAATATTATTATTATGACTGCGACCCTCAACAGTCGACTGACTGAGACTCCATTTTGGAATGCTGAGGCCACAATATTATTATTATGACTGCGACCCTCAACAGTCGACTGCCTGAGACTCCATTTTGGAATGCTGAGGCCACAATATTATTATTATGACTGCGACCCTCAACAGTCGACTGACTGAGACTCCATTTTGGAATGCTGAGGCCACAATATTATTATTATGACGGCGACCCTCAACAGTCGACTGCCTGAGACTCCATTTTGGAATGCTGAGGCCACATTATTATTATTATGACTGCGACCCTCAACAGTCGACTGACTGAGACTCCATTTTGGAATGCTGAGGCCACAATATTATTATTATGACTGCGACCCTCAACAGTCGACTGACTGAGACTCCATTTTGGAATGCTGAGGCCACAATATTATTATTATGACTGCGACCCTCAACAGTCGACTGACTGAGACTCCATTTTGGAATGCTGAGGCCACAATATTATTATTATGACTGCGACCCTCAACAGTCGACTGACTGAGACTCCATTTTGGAATGCTGAGGCCACAATATTATTATTATGACTGCGACCCTCAACAGTCGACTGACTGAGACTCCATTTTGGAATGCTGAGGCCACAATATTATTATTATGACTGCGACCCTCAACAGTCGACTGCCTGAGACTCCATTTTGGAATGCTGAGGCCACATTATTATTATTATGACTGCGACCCTCAACAGTCGACTGACTGAGACTCCATTTTGGAATGCTGAGGCCACAATATTATTATTATGACTGCGACCCTCAACAGTCGACTGACTGAGACTCCATTTTGGAATGCTGAGGCCACAATATTATTATTATGACGGCGACCCTCAACAGTCGACTGACTGAGACTCCATTTTGGAATGCTGAGGCCACATTATTATTATTATGACTGCGACCCTCAACAGTCGACTGACTGAGACTCCATTTTGGAATGCTGAGGCCACAATATTATTATTATGACTGCGACCCTCAACAGTCGACTGACTGAGACTCCATTTTGGAATGCTGAGGCCACAATATTATTATTATGACTGCTACCCTCAACAGTCGACTGACTGAGACTCCATTTTGGAATGCTGAGGCCACATTATTATTATTATGACTGCGACCCTCAACAGTCGACTGACTGAGACTCCATTTTGGAATGCTGAGGCCACAATATTATTATTATGACTGCGACCCTCAACAGTCGACTGCCTGAGACTCCATTTTGGAATGCTGAGGCCACAATATTATTATTATGACTGCGACCCTCAACAGTCGACTGCCTGAGACTCCATTTTGGAATGCTGAGGCCACAATATTATTATTATGACTGCGACCCTCAACAGTCGACTGACTGAGACTCCATTTTGGAATGCTGAGGCCACAATATTATTATTATGACTGCGACCCTCAACAGTCGACTGACTGAGACTCCATTTTGGAATGCTGAGGCCACAATATTATTATTATGACTGCGACCCTCAACAGTCGACTGCCTGAGACTCCATTTTGGAATGCTGAGGCCACAATATTATTATTATGACTGCGACCCTCAACAGTCGACTGCCTGAGACTCCATTTTGGAATGCTGAGGCCACAATATTATTATTATGACTGCGACCCTCAACAGTCGACTGACTGAGACTCCATTTTGGAATGCTGAGGCCACATTATTATTATTATGACTGCGACCCTCAACAGTCGACTGACTGAGACTCCATTTTGGAATGCTGAGGCCACAATATTATTATTATGACTGCGACCCTCAACAGTCGACTGACTGAGACTCCATTTTGGAATGCTGAGGCCACAATATTATTATTATGACTGCGACCCTCAACAGTCGACTGCCTGAGACTCCATTTTGGAATGCTGAGGCCACAATATTATTATTATGACGGCGACCCTCAACAGTCGACTGCCTGAGACTCCATTTTGGAATGCTGAGGCCACAATATTATTATTATGACTGCGACCCTCAACAGTCGACTGACTGAGACTCCATTTTGGAATGCTGAGGCCACAATATTATTATTATGACTGCGACCCTCAACAGTCGACTGACTGAGACTCCATTTTGGAATGCTGAGGGCACAATATTATTATTTTTGTTATTATTATTATGACTGCGACCCTCAACAGTTGACTGCCTGAGACTCCATTTTGGAATGCTGAGGCCACAATATTATTATTATGACGGCGACCCTCAACAGTCGACCACCTGAGACTCCAGAGGCCAAGATTCTATTGAAATCATTATTATGACTGCGACCCTCAACAGTCGACCACCTGAGACTCCAGAGGCCAAGATTCTATTGAAATCATTATTATGACTGCGACCCTCAACAGTCGACTGACTGAGACTCCATTTTGGAATGCTGAGGGCACAATATTATTATTTTTGTTATTATTATTATGACTGCGACCCTCAACAGTTGACTGCCTGAGACTCCATTTTGGAATGCTGAGGCCACAATATTATTATTATGACGGCGACCCTCAACAGTCGACCACCTGAGACTCCAGAGGCCAAGATTCTATTGAAATCATTATTATGACTGCGACCCTCAACAGTCGACCACCTGAGACTCCATTTTGGAATGCTGAGGGCACAATATTATTATTTTTGTTATTATTATTATGACTGCGACCCTCAACAGTCGACCACCTGAGACTCCAGAGGCCACGATTCTATTGAAATCATTATTATGGCTGCGACCCTCAACAGTCGACCACCTGAGACTCCAGAGGCCAAGATTCTATTGAAATCATTATTATGACTGCGACCCTCAACAGTCGACCACCTGAGACTCCAGAGGCCACGATTCTATTGAAATCATTATTATGACTGCGACCCTCAACAGTCGACCACCTGAGACTCCAGAGGCCAAGATTCTATTGAAATCATTATTATGACTGCGACCCTCAACAGTCGACCACCTGAGACTCCAGAGGCCAAGATTCTATTGAAATCATTACTATGACTGCGACCCTCAACAGTCGACCACCTGAGACTCCAGAGGCCACGATTCTATTGAAATCATTATTATGACTGCGACCCTCAACAGTCGACCACCTGAGACTCCAGAGGCCAAGATTCTATTGAAATCATTATTATGGCTGCGACCCTCAACAGTCGACCACCTGAGACTCCAGAGGCCAAGATTCTATTGAAATCATTATTATGACTGCGACCCTCAACAGTCGACCACCTGAGACTCCAGAGGCCACGATTCTATTGAAATCATTATTATGACTGCGACCCTCAACAGTCGACCACCTGAGACTCCAGAGGCCAAGATTCTATTGAAATCATTATTATGGCTGCGACCCTCAACAGTCGACCACCTGAGACTCCAGAGGCCACGATTCTATTGAAATCATTATTATGACTGCGACCCTCAACAGTCGACCACCTGAGACTCCAGAGGCCAAGATTCTATTGAAATCATTATTATGACTGCGACCCTCAACAGTCGACCACCTGAGACTCCAGAGGCCAAGATTCTATTGAAATCATTATTATGGCTGCGACCCTCAACAGTCGACCACCTGAGACTCCAGAGGCCAAGATTCTATTGAAATCATTATTATGACTGCGACCCTCAACAGTCGACCACCTGAGACTCCAGAGGCCAAGATTCTATTGAAATCATTATTATGACTGCGACCCTCAACAGTCGACCACCTGAGACTCCAGAGGCCAAGATTCTATTGAAATCATTATTATGGCTGCGACCCTCAACAGTCGACCACCTGAGACTCCAGAGGCCACGATTCTATTGAAATCATTATTATGACTGCGACCCTCAACAGTCGACCACCTGAGACTCCAGAGGCCAAGATTCTATTGAAATCATTATTATGACTGCGACCCTCAACAGTCGACCACCTGAGACTCCAGAGGCCAAGATTCTATTGAAATCATTATTATGGCTGCGACCCTCAACAGTCGACCACCTGAGACTCCAGAGGCCAAGATTCTATTGAAATCATTATTATGACTGCGACCCTCAACAGTCGACCACCTGAGACTCCAGAGGCCAAGATTCTATTGAAATCATTATTATGACTGCGACCCTCAACAGTCGACCACCTGAGACTCCAGAGGCCAAGATTCTATTGAAATCATTATTATGGCTGCGACCCTCAACAGTCGACCACCTGAGACTCCAGAGGCCACGATTCTATTGAAATCATTATTATGACTGCGACCCTCAACAGTCGACCACCTGAGACTCCAGAGGCCAAGATTTTATTGAAATCATTATTATGACTGCGACCCTCAACAGTCGACCACCTGAGACTCCAGAGGCCAAGATTCTATTGAAATCATTATTATGACTGCGACCCTCAACAGTCGACCACCTGAGACTCCAGAGGCCAAGATTCTATTGAAATCATTATTATGACTGCGACCCTCAACAGTCGACCACCTGAGACTCCAGAGGCCAAGATTCTATTGAAATCATTATTATGACTGCGACCCTCAACAGTCGACCACCTGAGACTCCAGAGGCCACGATTCTATTGAAATCATTATTATGGCTGCGACCCTCAACAGTCGACCACCTGAGACTCCAGAGGCCAAGATTCTATTGAAATCATTATTATGGCTGCGACCCTCAACAGTCGACCACCTGAGACTCCAGAGGCCACGATTCTATTGAAATCATTATTATGACTGCGACCCTCAACAGTTGACCACCTGAGACTCCAGAGGCCACGATTCTATTGAAATCATTATTATGACTGCGACCCTCAACAGTCGACCACCTGAGACTCCAGAGGCCACGATTCTATTGAAATCATTATTATGACTGCGACCCTCAACAGTCGACCACCTGAGACTCCAGAGGCCAAGATTCTATTGAAATCATTATTATGACTGCGACCCTCAACAGTCGACCACCTGAGACTCCAGAGGCCAAGATTCTATTGAAATCATTATTATGGCTGCGACCCTCAACAGTCGACCACCTGAGACTCCAGAGGCCAAGATTCTATTGAAATCATTATTATGACTGCGACCCTCAACAGTCGACCACCTGAGACTCCAGAGGCCAAGATTCTATTGAAATCATTATTATGGCTGCGACCCTCAACAGTCGACCACCTGAGACTCCAGAGGCCAAGATTCTATTGAAATCATTATTATGACTGCGACCCTCAACAGTCGACCACCTGAGACTCCAGAGGCCAAGATTCTATTGAAATCATTATTATGACTGCGACCCTCAACAGTCGACCACCTGAGACTCCAGAGGCCACGATTCTATTGAAATCATTATTATGACTGCGACCCTCAACAGTCGACCACCTGAGACTCCAGAGGCCACGATTCTATTGAAATCATTATTATGACTGCGACCCTCAACAGTCGACCACCTGAGACTCCAGAGGCCACGATTCTATTGAAATCATTATTATGGCTGCGACCCTCAACAGTCGACCACCTGAGACTCCAGAGGCCAAGATTCTATTGAAATCATTATTATGGCTGCGACCCTCAACAGTCGACCACCTGAGACTCCAGAGGCCAAGATTCTATTGAAATCATTATTATGACTGCGACCCTCAACAGTCGACCACCTGAGACTCCAGAGGCCAAGATTCTATTGAAATCATTATTATGACTGCGACCATCAACAGTCGACCACCTGAGACTCCAGAGGCCAAGATTCTATTGAAATCATTACTATGACTGCGACCCTCAACAGTCGACCACCTGAGACTCCAGAGGCCACGATTCTATTGAAATCATTATTATGACTGCGACCCTCAACAGTCGACCACCTGAGACTCCAGAGGCCACGATTCTATTGAAATCATTATTATGACTGCGACCCTCAACAGTCAACCACCTGAGACTCCAGAGTCCACGATTCTAGTGATATCATTATTATGACTGCGACCCTCAACAGTTGACCACCTGAGACTCCAGAGGCCACGATTCTATTGAAATCATTATTATGACTGCGACCCTCAACAGTCGACCACCTGAGACTCCAGAGGCCAAGATTCTATTGAAATCATTATTATGACTGCGACCCTCAACAGTCGACCACCTGAGACTCCAGAGGCCAAGATTCTATTGAAATCATTACTATGACTGCGACCCTCAACAGTCGACCACCTGAGACTCCAGAGGCCACGATTCTATTGAAATCATTATTATGGCTGCGACCCTCAACAGTCGACCACCTGAGACTCCAGAGGCCACGATTCTATTGAAATCATTATTATGACTGCGACCCTCAACAGTCGACCACCTGAGACTCCAGAGGCCACGATTCTATTGAAATCATTATTATGGCTGCGACCCTCAACAGTCGACCACCTGAGACTCCAGAGGCCAAGATTCTATTGAAATCATTATTATGACTGCGACCCTCAACAGTCGACCACCTGAGACTCCAGAGGCCACGATTCTATTGAAATCATTATTATGGCTGCGACCCTCAACAGTCGACCACCTGAGACTCCAGAGGCCACGATTCTATTGATATCATTATTATGACTGCGACCCTCAACAGTCGACCACCTGAGACTCCAGAGGCCAAGATTCTATTGAAATCATTATTATGACTGCGACCCTCAACAGTCGACCACCTGAGACTCCAGAGGCCAAGATTCTATTGAAATCATTATTATGACTGCGACCCTCAACAGTCGACCACCTGAGACTCCAGAGGCCAAGATTCTATTGAAATCATTATTATGGCTGCGACCCTCAACAGTCGACCACCTGAGACTCCAGAGGCCAAGATTCTATTGAAATCATTATTATGACTGCGACCCTCAACAGTCGACCACCTGAGACTCCAGAGGCCAAGATTCTATTGAAATCATTATTATGACTGCGACCCTCAACAGTCGACCACCTGAGACTCCAGAGGCCACGATTCTATTGAAATCATTATTATGGCTGCGACCCTCAACAGTCGACCACCTGAGACTCCAGAGGCCACGATTCTATTGAAATCATTATTATGACTGTGACCCTCAACAGTTGACCACCTGAGACTCCAGAGGCCAAGATTCTATTGAAATCATTATTATGACTGCGACCCTCAACAGTCGACCACCTGAGACTCCAGAGGCCACGATTCTATTGAAATCATTATTATGGCTGCGACCCTCAACAGTCGACCACCTGAGACTCCAGAGTCCACGATTCTAGTGATATCATTATTATGGCTGCGACCCTCAACAGTCGACCACCTGAGACTCCAGAGTCCACGATTCTAGTGATATCATTATTATGACTGCGACCCTCAACAGTCGACCACCTGAGACTCCAGAGGCCACGATTCTATTGATATCATTATTATGACTGCGACCCTCAACAGTCGACCACCTGAGACTCCAGAGGCCAAGATTCTATTGAAATCATTATTATGACTGCGACCCTCAACAGTCGACCACCTGAGACTCCAGAGGCCACGATTCTATTGAAATCATTATTATGGCTGCGACCCTCAACAGTCGACCACCTGAGACTCCAGAGGCCATGATTCTATTGATATCATTATTATGACTGCGACCCTCAACAGTCGACCTCCTGAGACTCCAGAGGCCAAGATTCTATTGATATCATTATTATGACTGCGACCCTCAACAGTCGACCTCCTGAGACTCCAGAGGCCAAGATTCTATTGATATCATTATTATGACTGCGACCCTCAACAGTCAACAGCTTTCCATGCAATATCTAGCAAGAGGAACAAGAAGCTAGGTGGTACAAATGAGGTAGAAGCTGCATGGAAAACCACAAAGACCTTTGCCAGCCTTTTCAACAGTCACGGAATGACTCCACTTTCTTAGGTTCAAAGGCAGACCTTCCACAACCTACAGTACCATAACAAATCACTTGTGCGCTTGTAAATTTCAAGCTTGACAGCTGACATTCAAAGGAATCTTTGGGAATTCAATATGACTCGGTGTCAAACAAATTCAATCCAGCTTCAATCAGGAAGCCCACAATTAGCGACACCTCGTATGAAATCCTGACAAGAGTTCAGACAAAATGCACAAGACAGAACACAGTCAAACTCACTCCCTGTACAAACTCGGAAAGGGAGACTCTACAATAACTTATGTTCAGACAGAAAGGGCATAAGATTAGATAACAATAGTGAAGCCTCAATTCACATCTAACCCAAAGAAGAGAAAAAGTGACAAAATTGACAGATATGAAAGCCCACAAATTCCTCAAGGACTTAGAAGTAAACCCCTGGTTCTCTTTGGTCGCCTTTCAGCACGATATATTTTGAGCAGCAAATGCTTTGTGCAACAACGATGGTCTCTGCAAAGACTTCAACGCTGGTTCCTTTAAATGCAACAGTCTAATGCAGAAACACACTACATGGGGTTACTAAATGTCATCAGTCTTTTGTCCTAACACCTGGACTGTCTACTTGTCAGAGTTCAGATCATTTCCCACAGAAGTTTAGACTAGTTTGTACAGATTACTGCCTGTGCTTGAAGCTGGGATGGCTTTCATCATACATATGTTCTTCTGAATAAAATTTGCCCCAAACCATGACTAGACCTGACCCATTCCTTCCTATCCTGAAGGTAAACTGGCAGACTTCAGTATTGACAAGTGTTAACTCTATATAAGAATACAGTCAGCCCCCTGGATTCCCTGGCTTATAACTGCCTATTTTGAGAGTTCAAACAACAAAAGACCCTCTAAAAATGCTCATACCTGAACATTTTAATAGTTTTATCCCAAAAAGTGCGTTTGGTCACAAAAACTATACGAAAATACAGTAATTTGTGAATACTTCTGTATGAAAAATACCACGAGTAATGTGGTGGGCGGCTGGTGTTGCCAGTTTCTGGGGCCGGTAAAGGTTACGGCCACTGGAAACCAGAACCGAAAGCATGGCAGCTTGTCGCAAGCACCGAGAAAAAGAAACAAGATTTTCGAGGAAGTGGATATTGAAGAGTTGACAATCGAAGTGGTGCAAGAAGGCTGAGCGGTCAGCAGCGTATGAGGCACGGACAAGGTCTGAGAGCTACAAAAAGGAAAAGGAACAGACACCGGAGAAGTACATTTTGGAATTTGTGGAGAGAAGTGCAGTTCTGGAGAGGTACAAAGCACGTATCCCAAAATGTATTTTAGCATTTCAGCTACTAGAGAGTGCAGGGCTAGAGGTTAGAGACAAGCAAATAGTGTTGACAGCAATGTCCTTCAGTGAAACAGATAAAATGTCTGATTCCATGGAGCAAGCCCTTAGGAAATCCTTCGGGAGTCGAGATGTGTTACCACTGGGTGCAGGGTCATAGGCAGAGACACTCGGTTGACATATATGGTAACGTTAGGAAATGTTATGGGTGTGGATCAGGGTACCATCTGTCTCCACCATGTCCCAAAAACATGTATGTTAGTAGCGAAAAGGAGGAAGAGTTATATTCTATAATTGAAAATCCTAAAATGGTGTCACTGTTGATGACAGAATCTATTAATTCATGCTGTCCTGGACACAGCCTGCTGTTCTACAGTGTGTGGTGGTGATTGGTTAAAAGCATACAAGCAATCTTTGTCACACGAGGAAAAAATGAGAATAGAAGACAAAGAAAATGAAACAACGTTTAAATTTGTACAAGTGTGTATAAATCAATGATGGAAGCAAAATGAAACTGGACTTAGAAAATGACACTGCAGGAAATTCATGGAAATAAGTTAAAATTGAGGGGTACTTCTTCAGGAGGACGCTGTTGCCTTCCGCTAAGGGCTGAGAAAGAAGCCTGGAAGAAAACAGGAGAAATAATGATGACATTGAGAGATGACGAAAAGGAAAAGAAGAACAAGATATGAAAATTGCACCAACAAGCTGGTCATCCCACATCTAAGAGACCGATCCAGCTGTTGAAGGATGCTGGTGTGAAGGTCAAAATGTGCTAAATGTATGCGGAAGAAGTGTCACATAGCTGAGGTCTGCATGAAATATAAGAAAACACCATCAAGGCCAATTATTAGGAGTTCAATGAAGTGGTCGCATTAAACCTCAAGGAGTATAAAAAATGGGATATACATTTCCTGCATATGGTGGATACGGCAAAAAAGTAAATAGAGAAAATTATAGAGACAGGGTTGGGAACTGGTTTGGGACCCCCTGTGAGATTCTTGTGTGACAACGGTGGGAAGTTTGCCAACGACACGCTTCTGGAAATGTACAGTCACTGGTCAAGATGGCAAAGCAGCAATCTTGAAATATGGTTCAAATATTGAAACACACATGAAACACACATTCACGAGATACAATATAGTTTTGTTAGAGACACTGATGAGGAAGGAAGAAATTAAATGCTTGATAATCTGCGGTATGAAATGGACAACAGCAAGAAGAATGAGAAAGCAGCAGTTATACATCCAGTGGAAAATGAAAAAATGAGGAGGAAGAAAAAGAGAACTACACCAAAGTTGAGGACGCTTCATCTGAAGATAATTTAACAATCAAAGGTATTCCAAAGAGTGGACGGAGTGAGATCCTGCTGAAAGAGTCTGATGAATGGCCGACAGGGACTGTTCACAGCCGTGCTAGAAAATCTACAGGAAAATATAGCAGTTGGAGGAATATTGAACACAAAAAGGGACATACAACAGCATTGACTGGAGCAGAGATGTGGATAAATGGCTACCAGTTTCAGAAGACGGAGTGAAAACACAGAAAGACAAGAACTTGATCAAGCAAAACAAGAACTCAAAACCTGGAAGAATTTTGGTGTATATGAGGAAACGCCTAACTTGAGTCAAGTTGCATTATCAGTCTGATGGGCGTAACAGAAATGGAAAACAGTGACGGGAAAAAGCAAATGAAAGGAAAGCTATTTGCCAGAGGTTTTGAGGAAAAAGAAGAAATCTGATCTCATTCTCCCGCTCTTAGCAAGGAAGTGTTGAGGTCCTTCGTTGGTATGTTGCCTTCCAAAAGATGAGCAGAATTCAATTAATATACAATTTGGGCATGAAGGGTATCTCATTCCACCCGTTGAAGCTGGCTGTGATGATAATGTCCTGTGGAAAATAAAAAAAAAGTGTATATGGTCTTAATGATGCCGCCATAAAATGGTACCTCACAGTGAAGACCTTCCTGCTGAAGATGGGGTGTATTCAGTTGCAAACTGACCTTGCAATTCTATTGATGTTCCAAAGGAGATTTGTCTGGAATGTTCTTGATGCATGTAGAACGATTTCTTGTGGGGAGGAATAAAGACATTTGAAAGTCACTGCCCAAATCAGAAATCATTTTCAGATATACCGGCCCGGATATTGTGCAGAACGAGAATGGTGTCAAACTTCATCAAAACGAATATTGTGAATCTCTGGAATCTATAAATTTAAGTGCCGAGAGAGGACTGAATAAGAATACGGAGAGTAATGAAGAAGAAAAGGAGAAGTTTAGGAGCCTAGTGGGCCAACTAGGATGGTTATTACGTCCTAATTCAAGACCTGATATTGGAACTTGGCGGCAAAATAAATAACCCTAAAGTAAAAGATCTGATTGAGGCAAACAAATGTCTGAGAAAATCCTGTTCCTTTGAGAGCTGTACGTACTCCCCAGGACTGGGTGACAGCTTTAAGTTTAAGTTGGTTGTGTACAGTGATGCTTTAGATTTATTTTATTTTACGTGGCTAAGAACCAACTGGTTTACCTAGCAACGGGACCTACAGCTTATCGTGGGATCCGAACCACATTGTGACGAGAAATGAATTTCTATCGCCAGAAATAAATTCCTCTAATTCTTCATTGGCCGGGTAGGGGAGTCGAATGCTGGGCCACCAGCGTGCCAGGCAACAACTCTATCCACCCCTCCAATGAAGAACATCTCATACAATTCTATTTTTTCTATACCAAGCATATATAATGCTTATTACTTTGGAAGTAGATTTCTTTTGTTTTCGAAACCATTTCAGGTAATAAGAATCAACCCCTAATAAGAGACTCGTGTTCATTAATACTTACCTTTGCTACGGTGCTAAACGACTGGGCTATTTTCTTCACGAATCCTTAGAGTGATTTCTTCAAGAATTTCAGGCGACATTCACCTGAAAAGACAAGAATAAGTTGTTACATCATAACAAATGGATGTCTTTTTGCTTACAAAAACCTTTCACCAGTCCCATGTCCACAATTTCTATTTGATCACACTGTTTGAGAGTGAGTACAATAACTCTGTACTTCTCTGTACTTTTTGACCATCCCACTAATTATTTCCACCATACTTAGGTAAAACATTTCCCACAGAGTACTTACTTCATTTTGAACTTTTCATTAAAATGCCTGTGTCTTTAATTTTCAATTCATATATTGTATATATAATATTATCCAAGATCCTACCTACCCAACCCTCCCCTTAGATACTGAGTTGTAGCAGGGCATCTTGCATACCCAGCGCAGTCGACAATTACAGAACAAGGCTTTGTTCTGTGCAATACTATATGATACCCAACATTCACGACAGAAACTTCTTCCTTCAAGTTCAATCCATCACCTTTTCACAGAAAGATTCCTACGTAGCACTCGAGCACTTGAAGGCGGACCTTGTACTCGTTGCGTGATCGTGTGCCACCCATGATGGTCCCAACCTTGTCCCATTGGTGGGATGCCGGGTCCTGGATGCGGACATGTTGGCCCACCTTCAGCATGGCCAGGGGGCGGGCGTGGGCATCGTAGTTTTGCTGCACTTGAGCTGCTTTGGCTGCGGCTCGGCGGTCAGAGTCATGGGCCTTTTCTTGCCAATCTTCTGTGAACGACTGAGGATGGGCGGGCACACACGTACGGAGAGGGTGACCATACAGTACCTGGGCAGGAGAGCGACCACAGTGGTTGGGCGTGTTGCATAACTCGAGGGGGCCACGATCAAAGGCTTCGCAGTCGATGTTTCCTGTAGGGGCCGTTTTGAGGATCAAGTGCTTGACAGCGGCCTCAGCATGTCCATTAGACTGTGGGTAGTGTGGCGACGAGGTTATGTGGTGTACACCCCAACGCTCTGTGAAGTCAGCAAATTCTTTGCTGGTAAACTGGGGTCCTCCATCGGTGCGTAGGCGCAGGGGAACACCCACCTCTCTGAAGTAACGGCAGAAGTGCCGTATTGTCGAGGAGGCAGTGGTGTCACCCTTGCGAGGGACAACCACAGGCCAGCCGGAGAGGCGGTCGGCGACCACAAGAAAGGACTTCCCCGCTACCTGGAAGAAGTCCGCCGATACCAACTCAAAGGGCCTTGATGGGTGGTCGTCATTGTGAAGGGGCTCCTACTGGGATGCAGGACCTAGCAGGGCTCGCAGGCAGTGATGGTGTTGGCAATGTCCAAGTCTATCCCGGGCCAGAAGACGGTTTGGTTTGTCGAGCCCGACGTTTGGTAGCCTCGACACCTCGGTGGCTGTCGTGGAGTCTGGCGAGTGTGTGGCGACGTAGAGCTGCAGGAACCAGTATTCTTGCTCCTTAGAGCATGAGGTCACCATCAGTAGAGAGAGCTTCTCGCAGCTTCCAGTACGGTAGCAGGGAGGCGTGCAGGTCGTACCGATTTGTGGGGAACCTGGAACTGATGCAATCACGAGGCGAACATAAGTGGGGTCGGCCTGTGCTACTATCGACATGTCCTGTGGGGTCCGGTCAGCGTCGATGGTTGGGGCTTCCTTGTCCTGGGAAGCTGTTGCAGCATTGATGACTGACCTGACATGCGCTGTTACCTCAGCGCAGCCAGTCATATACTCAGATG
The DNA here is from genome assembly GCA_039081455.1 of Macrobrachium rosenbergii. Taxonomy (NCBI): domain Eukaryota; kingdom Metazoa; phylum Arthropoda; class Malacostraca; order Decapoda; family Palaemonidae; genus Macrobrachium; species Macrobrachium rosenbergii. The sequence continues at coordinate 50,390 of JANJGK010001805.1, forward strand.
TCGGGTAGCTGACTGGTGCACGGGAGAGTGCATCTGGGATGCACAGAGACTTGCCGGCACGCCACACCGCAGTAAATTGTTATTGCGACATGCGCTCCTTCATTCGCTGAAGCCGTGGGTTTTCGACCATATCCAGTGTGCAGCTGTTGATGATGGGCACCAGCAGACGATGGTCAGTTTGCAGGGTGAAGGTTGGCAGTCCTTTGAGGTACAGACAGCACTTTGTGAGGGCCCAAGATACTGCAAGCATCTCCAGCTCAATCGTTGCATACCTCGTCTCGGCGTCTGCAAGAAAGCGGGATCCACACTGGGCTACTCGGAGACAACCGGAGCCATGGTCCTGGAGGGGGCGTAGCCTATCCCATAAAGACGAGATGCATCGGTCTGGAGAATGGTTGGCAGTGTTGGGTCAAAAGACGCAAGAACAGGCAGGCTTGAGTTTCTTGTTTCACGCGTCTGAAGGCCTGGTCATGGTCTGGTGTCCACATAAAAGAGCGCTTGGGGCTCATGAGTGGGCGAAGGGGCTGTGCAGTCAGGGCAGTATCTGGGGTAAACTCTGCCAACTGGTTTACTAACCCCATGAAGGAACGTAGGTCCATCAGGTTGGACGGTGTTGGGAAGTCTTGCAGAGCAGCAACTCGTCCTGGATCAGCAGCGATTACCTTCTTCGGAAAGAGTGAAGCCACAGAAATTCACTCGGGTCTCTGCCACCGTGAACTTGTCTCTGTTGAGAGTGATGCCGTGTTTGCGGCAGCGTGTCAGCAGGTCGTCGTCAAAGATGAGAACGTCATTAACAACCCTGACGCAGTTGTATTAATTGCATCCTGGCAGGCAACGCCCCTAGGTCCACCATCACGCTGTAGTCATCCCAGCGTCTGCGCCATTCCCTGAACACCTGGTATGTAGCGTCAGGACGTAAGGGCGGTGGGGTCTGGGCAATGGCCTTCTGTGGGGGTGGTGGCTGGGTGGGTGTTGGCACTGAGGGTTGTGTAGGAAGTTGTTGCGAGTCCGCTGGTGTTGCTTGCTGTTGGGCAGGGTTGACTGGAAGTAGCTGCAACAGGGCGGTGAAACGTTGAGCTTCCTCCTCTCTTCTTAAATTGTCCTCCTGGCGGCGTAGATCCTCTTCGTAACGACGTTGTTCCTCCTGTCTCCGACGTTGTTCCTCCTGTCTCCGACGTTGTTCCTCTTCTCTCCGACGTTGTTCCTCTTCTCTCCGACGTTGTTCCTCCTGTCTTCGACGTTGTTCCTCCTGTCTCCAACGTTGTTCCTCTTCTCTCCGACGTTGTTCCTCTTCTCTCCGACGTTGCTCCTCCTCTCTCTGACGTTGTTCCTCCTGTCTCCGACATTGTCCTCCTGTCTCCGACATTGTTCCTCCTGTCTCCGATGTTGTTCCTCCTGTCTCCGACGTTGTTCCTCTTCTCTCCAACGTTGTTCCTCCTGTCTCCGACGTTGTTCCTCCTGTCTCCGACGTTGTTCCCCTTCTCTCCGACGTTGTTCCTCCTGTCTCCGACGTTGTTCCTCTTCTCTCCAACGTTGTTCCTCTTCTCTCCAACGTTGTTCCTCTTCTCTCCGACGTTGTTCCTCTTCTCTCCGACGTTGTTTCTCTTCTCTCCGACGTTGTTTCTCTTCTCTCCGACGTTGTTTCTCTTCTCTCCGACGTTGTTCCTCTTCTCTCTGACGTTGTTCCTCTTCTCTCCGACGTCGTTCCTCTTCTCTCCGACGTTGTTCCTCCTGTCTCCAACGTGCAGCCAACTCAGCCTGTCGGGATTCCTCCAGGTATTTGATGAGGAGCCTTAACTCTGCATTTGGAGCTGTGGGAGGCGGTAAAGTCAGGTGTGGTGAGAGCGAAGGCAGGGTTGCCAGCGTTGTAAAACCTGGTGGGGTTCGACGGTCTGTTGGTGAGACTGGGTGTGAAGGCCACCGGTGGTCCTCAGGGTCCTGGTCATGTTGTATATCCTTTCTTGGATTCAAAGGCAGACCTTTCTCACCCTACAATACTATTGTAAATCACTCGTACACTTGCAAATTTCACACTTGATAGCTGACATTCGAAGGAATCGTACAAGGACCTGGGAATTCAATATGACTCAGTGTCAAACAAATTCACTCCAGCCTCAATCAGGAAGCCCACAATTAACATCATCTCATATGGAACCCTGACAAGAATTCAGACAAAATGCACAAGACAGAACACAGTAAAACTCATTTCCGGTACAAACTCAGAAAGGGAGATTCTGCAACAACTTATGTTCAGACAGATTAGATAACAGTGGTGAAGCCTCAATTCACATCTAACCCCACTTTTCTGCACGATAAATTCTGAGCAGAGATTGGTGTGAGAGCAGCTCAATGCTTTGTGCAACAATGACAGTCTCAGCAAAGACCTCGATGCCAATTCATTTAAACGCAACAGTTGCACAACAGTCTCGGCAATGACCTCAAAACCGATTCATTTAAACGGAACAGTTGCAGGACAATCTCGGCAAAGACCTCAACGCCGACTCATTTATATGCAAGAGTCCAATGCAGAAACACACTACACAGGGATACTAAATGTCATCAGTCTTTTGCCCTAACACCTGCAGTCTACTTGTTGAAGTTCAGATCATTTCTCAAGAAAGGGCAGGAATGCAAAGTTTCCAGTTGTTCATAGTACAGATTACCGCTTGTGCTTGAAGCTGGGATGCTTTTCATAACACATATGTTCTTTAGAAAAAAAAACTTGCCACAGATCATGAATAGACCTGAACCATCCTTTCATATCCTGATGGTAAAATGGCAGACTTCAGTAGTGACAAGTGTTAACTCTAATAAAACATTCGGCCCCCGGGATTCACAGGGGATGCATACCACTAACCCCCCCAGAATAGCTCAAATCTGCGAGTACTTAAAACCCCCCTAAAACCACTTATTACTGCCTATTTTGATAGTTCATACACCAAAAAACCCTCTAAAAATGCTTATACCTGAATATTTTAATAGTTTGATCACAAAAAGGGCATTTAGTCACAAAAACGAATGAAAATACAGTAATTTGTGAATATGTTTCTATGAAAAATATTGCAAGTAATGTGTATATATGTTCCACGGAGAAGTCCGCAAATACCTGTAGGTGAAGCTGCAAATCCGTAACCGTGTGCATGTGAGTGAAGTTGCGCTTTAAGTCATTTGTCTGTCCATGGGTTCTAGGAAAATTCGCCGTGGGAAAATTTGCAGTAGGAAATCTCGCCACAAGAATTTTCGCCTCAGGAAATTTCGCCGAATAGGAAAAATCGCCGCAAGACATTTTTGCCGTAAAACAATTATTTGTGATAAAAAGCGTGGTTTCTGAAGTACCTTTTTATCACTTTCAAACAACCAAGTTTGGCTTTCTAAGTTTCTGATAAGTAAACAACCAATAAGGAAATCAAATAATTATTTTTTTTACTATGATCAAATGAAAATACGTAGACCATTTATAAAATACTTTATTATTTAAGAAAATATCCTTTAAAAAAGATTCGTTATTTAAGAACATACATAAAATAAAACAGAAAAAATGTAATACAGGCAGTCCCCGGTTTACGACGGTTCCGGCTTACGACGTTCCGAGGTTACGACGCTTTTCAAATATATTCATCAGAAATTATTTCCTGGCTTACGACGCATGTTCCGGGGTTACGACGCGTCGTACGCCGATCCGACGGAAGAAATATGGCCCCAAAATGGCAGAATAATCATAATTTGAAGGTTTTTTTGATGTAAAACTCAATAATAATGCAGTTTACATCGTTTTCAATGCACCCAGAGCATTAAAAGTAAGGTTTTCTTATGATTTTTGACGATTTTCGACGATTTTCCGGCTTACGACGATTTTCGGGTTACGACGCGGCGCAAGAACGGAACCCCCGTCGTAAACCGGGGACCGCCTGTAATTTAAAACTGTGCAGATTCCGTGCAATACTACGTATATAGTCTCTTTTCTGCGCAGAATTGTACCCAATTACTTGTCGTTGGAGTCTTGTGTTGATATCACTATATACCTTTTTCGTTCCTTCTGCGTCTCCTTGATCTGATATCACTATATACCTTTTTCGTTCCTTCTGCGTCTCCTCGATCTAAGTCACACTTTTTCTTTCTTGCTAAAATCTCTTCCTTTTTTAGATACGAAATAAGTTTCCAAAGATTTGGATGCATATTTGTCATTGAGCTTTGCAGTGCATTATGGTAGCCTTCTATGCTGTTGTTCGTTCTGCTTCTATTAAGCTTAACTCGTTCGAAAACATTCCATAATGCAATAGGAAAAGTAAGCTCCACTCTTCGACGTCGCTCTCCTCTACCCCGTTCTCCTCCTATATAGTGCATTTCGAAATAAGATACTAATTCTTGGGGCAAATTGTCATCATCTGATAACTCGATAGATCCATCAATAACATCTTGCACAGGAAGAAAAGCTAATGCGGTCAAACATTTGATTTTGTTGTTGAATTCTGCGTCTGTTTGATAACGCGACTTTAAACCGAGATCCACAATGTGCCTATAAATATTCTTTGCCATATGAAATAAACAACCTGTTAACTTTGTTGTTGAAAATACAGCAGAAAAGGCGTTAATACTAGCTTTTTCAAAATCGACCATCAAGGTTTCAGGTTGTGATGATGGTCGTAAGTCCTTCAAGGCACTGAAAAGTCTGCTGTAAGTTACTTGAGATTTGTCAGGTAGCAAGACAAAAATATGTGGTATACTAATATTCTTTATAACAATATGTAATGTGAACAATTGGTAATATATCTCTGGGCTGCATTTAAACGTGCCGTCACACGCCCAGTCCTTGTTTTTCTCAAGGTCATCCAGCCCAGCTTTTGTGCCAAACACTAAAATTCTGTCTGAACAATCTTCCCCACTATCGTATAATAAAAACTGATCACCATTTTCAAGAAATCTATATTCTCCTGGTATAATATACCCACTTCTTCCGGTTGGGATCGGGGGAGCTTGATTTTCCTTTTGCCTCCAGCCTCTAATACTGCGCGACAAATGTGCTTTAGTGGGCAGCAACGCCAATGCATTTGAATCTAAACTAGATGCAACTTCGGCAATTAATGACCGTGAAGAGGTTTGTGAATTGGTGGCTGCTGATTTCATTTTCTTTTTTGCTTCGTAAACTTTAGGCTTAGAAGGATGGGCAGGATGGCAATGCTCGCCGACTGTTTTGCATATAGATACCCTATCATCTTCCAACTTGGTATGAACTCTTGCTTTACATCCCATAGAATCACACTTCCAATATGTTTTCTCACCGTATTTTCGATCTAATCGGTAAATATAGTTAAGATTGTCAACTAATTTCAGTCCTCCTCTGCTGGTTTCCATTTGATAGACCATCGTCTTGGGTTGGCTGCCTACAAAAAACTGTAGTCGAATATATAAAGAACTTTTAAAGTAAAAAAAAATAATTACTTGGTTGTTTGAAAGCGATAAAATGGTACTTCAGAAACCACACTGTTTTTATCACAAATACATGTTTTACGGCAATATTGCCTTGCCTTGCGGCGATTTTTCCTAATCGGCGAAATTTCCTATTAGGCGAAATTTCCTGAGGCGAATTTTCCTACGGCAAATTTTCCGGACAAGCTGTCCATGTTGTGATGGGGGACCAAGCGAAGGGTCACGATGTAGGCACTTGGCAGGTCGGATCTTTGAGGTAAATAAGGTTAGCATTTTATGTCCGCCTTTGATTTCTCCTGCCACACATGTATACACGACCCACAACAAGCTTGTACAGGCAGTCCCCAGTTCATGACGGGGGTTCCGTTTTTATGCCACATCGTCAACCGAAAATTGTCATAAGCCGAAAAATTGTCGAAAATCGTAAAAAATCCTAAGAAAACCTTACTTTCAATGCTTTGGGTGTACTGTATTGAAAACGACATAAATTGCATTTTTATTGGGCTTTCCATCAAAAAAAACTTCCAAATTTTGATTATTCTGCCGTTTTGGATCCATATTTCTTCCGTTGGATCGGCATACGGTGCGTCGTAACTGCGAAACATGCGTCGTAAACCGGGAAATAATTTCTGATGAATATATTTGAAAAGCGTCATAAACTTGGAACGTTGTAAGTCGGGCCCGTCATAAACCGGGGACTGCCTGTACTGCCAAAATCGCTCAAAACTTGTCTGTCTGGTTCTGGTTCTGAACTCAAACATAGTTGCCAGTGACATGCAGCAGTGGTAGTTCACCATTAGCTACTCATGGCCAGGGTTTTGAAAAGTTACTCTCTGGAAAAGTAACATTTGAGAACCATTGCTTGAGCAGCCGAACACTAATCGATGACTGCTGCTGCTTGTCACTAGCAACCATGTTTGAGTTCAGAACCAGACAGACAAGTTTGTACCTACTGACCAAAATGACTAAGAGCGTCACTGGTGAAGTCTGTCAGTTTTGCCATCAGGATGTGAAGGGACGGGTCAGACCTAATTATGATTGGTCACACAATCTCTTCAAAAGAACGTGCGTATGACGAAGGCCGTCCCACCTACAAGAACTGGCAATAGTCTGTATGGACCCTACAAGATCTGGCAAGCCTGCAAGGACCCTACAAGAACAGGCAATAGTCTGCATGGACCCTGCAAGAATTGGCAACAGTCTGTATGGTCAACTCAGAGCTTTCCATTGATGTCCTTTCATGGAAAATGATCTGAACAACTAGTTCCAGTCTCCTATTCCAAGATCATTAGCAATTCCAGAATTCCAGCAAATGGCTATTCCCACTTCAATGACGGCACTACCTTCCCACAGGGCAGGGATTGGACTGAATTGAACTGAATGTAGAATTTAAGCCAAAGGTCAAACACTGGGACCAATGAGGTCATTCAGCGCTGCAACGGAAAATATTAAAAGTTTGAAAAGGTGTAACAGGAGGAAAACCTCAAAGTAGTTACACTCTGAATCAATTGTTAGGAGAAAGAGGGTTGAGGAAAGTAATAAGATGGAAGAAAAAGAATATGAAAGGAGGTAGAGTAAAAGGAACGAAAGGGGTTAGAGCAGCTAGGGGCCTAAGGAAGGCACGCTGCAAAGAACCTTAAGTAATGCCAAGGACAGGGAAAGGAACGTTATTCAGGTCTAAAGAGCTACACGCAAGGGAAACTGACGTAGGTGACCCCATGCAGAGCAAGGGAAACTTACCTCTGAAGCACCTGCAGGTTTCTGGTGCTCTCGGAGCCTCTTGCTGTGTCTGGGGTTGACATCGGGTATTGGGGAGCTGAGGGCCAATCTTCTCCAAGTCTCTTGGCTTGACAGTCATCTGAACACTTGGTTTTTGTTGAGTGTCCATAGTACAGGCTTTTATGCACTGTTGTGCCATTACGAACGGCAGGGCTCAAACAGCGGTTGCACAAAGGACGGTCCTCTGTAAAATTACCTGCAAGCAAATAAGCAAACGGTTAAAAATATACACAAACTCCCAAGTCTTTTTCAAGATTAAACATTACAACAATCAAAGCACCAAATACAATTATAACTTTGACTCTAATCAATTTGATTTTACCTCCCACACCCTACAAAGTTTGACACACCTAACAATGATCGTAGATTACTGTAGAATCTTGTACATCTCCTTCTCTGACCGAAACCTTTATGAGTTGGTTAAGTTACGATTTTTTTCGCCAACTCTTCATTTTCTTGCATTTTATAAAACAGGTTTATTAAACATATATGGCAACAGTGAATGGGCTGGCCTAATCTATGCTAGACGAAGGCTCGCCCAAAAATCCTAACCTAACCCTGCCTAGTCTATAAAAAATTAATTAAAACTTATCGAAATTGTGACAAATCCAAAGAACTAAGAAATGAAAACAATTACATCAATTATCAAATACCAATCAAATAACAATTGCCAAATTAAATAATACAATAAAATATAGAATTTAGGACAAAGACCAAGCGCTGGGACCTACGAGGTCGTTCGGCAGCGAGACGGAAATTAACCGTAAAGAGGTTTTGAAGTCGTAAAAAGCAGAAATCCTCGTAGTTGCGCTATGAATCAATTGTTAGGAGAGGGTTGAGGAAAGTAAGATGAAAGGAGGTACAGTAAAAGGAAAGGAAGGGATCAGAGCTAGCCACATTATCTGCGGGTCCAGTTCGTCGTGTACATTGCAGCCTACTTCAGGCCTGGCCCAGGGGAGAACTGTAGAACACCCCCGCATGGGGTACTCCCTTGGAAAATGACTCTTTCTATAGTATTTTGGTGGCTTATCAAGAATTTATCATTATTTTTGGTGGCTGAGTGTAATTAACCTCTGTAATTAACCTGTGTAATTAACATGCAATTAACCCCTGTAATTAACTTATGTAATCAACCTGTAATTAACTTCAGCAGTCAACCTGTAATTAACCTCTGTAATTAACCTGTAATTAACTTCAGCAGTCAACCTGTAATTAACCTCTGTAATTAACATGCAATTAACCTCTGTAATTAACATCCATCACTAACCTCTGTGATTAACATGCAAGTAGCCTCTGTAATCATCCCATAATTAACCTTTAATTAACATGCAATTAACCAATTAACATCTGTAAATAACCTCTGTAATCACCCTGTAATTACCCTCTGATATTATAGATGCAATTAACCTCTGTAATTAACATCTTTAATCAACCTCAGACCCTATATGTCATTGTATGGTGGCCACCCTGGAATGCTGTTGTCACAGGAAAGCTTTTGGTAAAGAGTGGAGGTTCCTTCACCCGGGGGTCTGGGGGCAGAGGCTCTGCCCCCCCCCCCCCCCCCCCTGGCTAAGTAACATGGCTAGGTTAAGTCAGTATAGTTCCTTTTATTTTTCGGAAGGCTCCCAAATTATGTTTCATATTTTCCTTGGGTAAATTAAGATAATACTGGCCCCCCCAAACCCCCCTCCATGGCTAACAGGGCAAAATTCTAACCAGTAAACACCCCCTGGGGTCCGTTAGATTGGTATTTTTAGACTCTTTTAGTGCCCCGTCATTTCCTACCCATTTTTGCAGGAAAAATCATTTTGGGTTTTCCATGCTCAAATTGGGGTCCCGTGGGCATTCACACGCTCCTTGGGGTATTTTGGGGCATCCGCTGTTTAATTCTGTCACAATTAACGTTAATGAGGTCACTTACCCGTTAATTAAATGCAATTTGTTGTTCACTGCTTCTGTAGGAGTAGTAGTAGTATTAAGCGGGATTTTTCTTTGAAACGGCCCACCCTTTTTCTCGTTTTATTCCTGCTTTGCTTGTGCTTGGCTGTGTTTGTTGTGCTTGTGTTCGTTTTTACGTTGTTTTTGCTTGTGCTTGTTTAAATATATTGTGCCTGTGTTCGTTTTCAAGTTTGTTTTCCTTGTGCTTGTTCAGGATTGTTGTGCCTGTGTTCGTTTTTAAGCTTATTTTGATTTGCTTTCTTCAAGATTTAACTCCTCTTGGATGTTCCTGTGTTCCTTTTTATTCAGGGAACATTCTAGTACCATTTTCTCCAATAAACTCTTAAGATAAGTCTTTATAAAAGTTCCTTTTCTTTCATGGAACATTTTAATACCCTTTCCTACAAGTAGAGACTTCGTTCGTATTATTTAGCTTTGATTTCTTCTCAAGATGTGGCCACATAACTGTAAACCAAGGTAATTCCTGCCTTATTAAAGTAATTATTATTCATATTAAATGTAATTAATCTATTTTGAGTTACTTTTAACCACAAAGATGCATTAATGATTACGATAATCACATAAGTAAAGTTGAAGACAGGATCAAAGATGTATGTACGAATGCATAGGACCTAAAAATAACTCTACTGACCGCCTGCTTACACCAGTCTCTCTCTCTCTCTCTCTCTCTCGTCACATTTTGTTTCAGAAAACTTTGATAAGGCTCAAAAAATTCCATTTCCATTAATTTCAAAAACTTATTTAACGTCAGAATTTGACTAAAATCAGTAAAAATGAATCATTTCTATTAATTACATAATTACAGAATGATTTTGAATGAGTGGAAGAAATTGAGAAATGAATGACACTTTTTCGAAATATTTCGAATCTGATGCAATGATACGAACTCAGATGACAGCCAGGTTATTCCTTGATGGATTTAAAACCTTCGTGATATAAATTCAATAATAACTTTCTATATTATTGCTATGGCTTCCTAGAGTATAAATCTAAATAGGTATGTGTGTGTAAGAGAGAGAGAGAGAGAGAGAGAGAGAGAGAGAGAGAGAGAGAGAGAGAGAGAGAGAGAGAGAGAGAGAGAGAGACCAGAAAATAAAGCTAAAAAATTTCATATTTATTTTTGCCTTTAAGAAAAATCAGTTCCGAACTTAATATTCAGGTTAATTTTAATGGGTCTTAAAATATAGTCAAACCTTTGCCATATGTCTATTAATGAATTTATTCATCTATAATTATTCTCTATAAAGCAAAGGAATCTAAAAGCAAAATAATCTGTTATTCAGCATTTAAATTATTAACAGACTTTTGTTCTGACTAAAAACTCACAACATACTGTGGCTCCAATTAGCACTTACATTATTTGTAAGCTCAGGAGACTATGACAAACACTTCATTTTAAGTTAAGACTCCTACATCACTTAAGAGTGCCCAATACAGCTGAGGCCACTTATTGTACTTAAGTGTTATAACTTGTCAGTAAACACTTGTGTATTTATACAACTGTTACTTGATAATTCCTTTGTACATGTTTTCTGTGTAGACTGATCTAATTGTCAGCTGAACCTTCCATCTCAGATACACCAGGGGTGTAAGTATATCTACACTTTATACTTGCAAACCTTGCTTGCTAGTCTAAAGTATATCTACACTTTATACTTGATAATTTTTGCTTGCAAGTCTAATTATCAACTTATATTTGTTGAACTTTGAAAGTGAATCCTTGCTTCATACATACCACAGCTACAGGGTATAGCTGTATACTGTCTTCAGAGCTATAATTTGAATTTCCAAGAATAGCTCTATACTCAGACCAAAATTGAAGGTTATTTCAACTCAACAGGTTCATCTGTCATGTGAGATCCAAGTTCAGGAAATTGAAGATTAGCTTATTTTTATACTGAGTACATTTGGACAATGAGCAAGGGGATTCAGGCTTCTTCCTTTAACTTAAGCAAAGATAAAAGCATTTCTCTAACTTGTCACCTTTCTATTACTCTAAAGTAAACTAGTCACTTGGGCCATAAACAATTTGTAGTCCCCACTCCAAGACCTCATCAATGACCCTTGAACCCTGTGGTAGATTTTCAGTTTGACAGCATTTACTCATTTGAAATGACAAGGGTAAAATATAACATTTTAAATAGCTTAATTTATTGTAACAAGTCTTCACAATTACAAAACAAAAGTTATCTTTAGATAGCTCAATACTTGGTTAGATAGCATGAAAGTAACTCTTAAGAGTAATTGGTTTTAAAAATAATAAACAATCCATAAATTTAGATGTCTAAATAGTTAACTTAAAGAATATAACCAAGTTAAGCAATAGCTACAAAATCAATTAACACTACAGAATATACAAAAAAAATTTTGAACATTTGTTTGGAAGCACACTTCAGAGCCAGTAACTCGTTTAGTAAAATACAAAGGCAACGAATTAAAGAGAATTCATACACTGTTTCCACTTGCACATTAAAATTACAATATACAAGGTTGGGAAAGTTAATTCAAAAATACTTTGGTAACAAAAAAAAGTATAATAGGCTATACCAGAGGTAACTGCAAAAGTCTAAAGATTCAGTTAGGCTCTACAGTTAGCCACAAGTTAATGGGTTTCATATAATATACCAGAGGTCTTTAAGATTCAGTTAAGTTTAGGAACAGGCGATTGGGATTCATATGTCTTAACATTTCTTTTAAGATTAGGTTTAAATATCTGACAATGTATAAATATCTGAAAATGTATAAAGTATCTGAGGTAATTACAAAATTCTTAGAACATTCAATTATGTTTTACACAAAGCAACAGGTGATAGATTCACAACAGAATCTATAAAAGTTCCCTTCAATAATTGCATTATAGAAAAATATAAAATTCCTATTGAGAGAACAGGTGAAAGATTCAAATCACAAAAATAGGGACTAGTAAATTAAACTTTAAACCCAGTCAAAAGATGTTCCCATGAGACTGGCATTTAACTAGACAATTAACTAGACAATTAAGCTAATAACTGCTTCCAAACAATTTGGAAATAGAAAAAATCTAAATATACATCAAGTCAAACATGGAACGGCTACACAGCAACAATAGAAAAAATGAAAAACTAAACCCAGTTAATTACCTCAAGGTGAGGCGTACGATAGTACAATGTATGTATTATAGAAAGTTCCACAAACCCTTAAAATCCCTAAAGTGTGGCATCCTTAAGACAATAACATTTCTTAAATAATGAAATCCTTAGTTCATAAATCCACCTGTACTAATGAAATATCTATCAGACATTGGCCATATTCCACCAGCACAGCCAAACTTCAATTCTTCCCACACAATAGCCAAAGAGAGACGTCAGCTATGAACAGCGATTGAAACAGCAGAAATCAGTACAGCAACACTTCAAAGCACAGCAGAAATCAGTCTTGTCACAGAGGTTCCATAAAACAGCAGAAACTGAACTTCCAGAGGGTAAGATGGCTTCCACCAGAGGACCCAGGCAGCCATCACAGGAGAACTGATTTGCTTAAATTTGTGGGTCCTTCTCATCACCTCTGAATAATGGTCCCAGGGGCTGTGAAAAAGTATGGAGGAAGCTTTAAGAAGCTTAGTTACCTCATCACACCAATAGGTGGCGGGCTGGTCACAAGTGGCCCCCCTCTTACCCTAAATTTAAGCAAAAAAAAAAAAAAAAAAAAAAGTTGATGTCAGATTAAATCTAATTATTTTTAATGTTAATTATTGCTTAAGTTAAAGTGAAAGTTAATTCATGGGTCAGTCATGAAATATATGAGTATATATACTTTAAATTTCCCCATAAAAACAATTAGCATTTATTTGCTGCCTAATATCCCTTTGCATAAATTGACAATTATCTTGAGAAGCCATTAAGAATATGTCTCTTATGCCAAATGACCTCTACAGCATATTCACATAAATACAAATATCCCTTTTAATTCATTAGTTCATAAAAAAAAAGCTAAATTCTCATTTAAGTTATTTTAAAGCCCAGTGCCTCCTAATTCATTAACATGAACCTAAAAAAAAGATAAAGTTAAGAGCCATTGATGCAATAAAACCGGTTTGCTCCCAGCTGTCAAAATTGACCTTGAAAATGGAGTTGACCTTGAAAAAGTAAGTCTGTAGTGAGTAGTGATTCAAAAAATGTTCAAATTTATATTTATAATTTGTCGATAAATACGTAATTTCTTCCATAAAATTAAATAAAATACTTATAATAAATAAGTTTAAGCTTTAAAGACTGATTATATCGCCATTATAGTTATCATAAGTGGTTTTTTTATATATGAAACATGACCGAAATATTACGAAAAGCGCAAAATCTTGGGTGTCTAATGACACCTCCTGGAGCCTCCATAGAATAGGTTGAACATGTCGTCTATAAAACTGTAGTGACTCAAAGAATAATCGAAATAATATTTATAATTTGTCGATAAAAGTGTAATTTTTATTCATAAAATAAAATATAAAATAATATATACGATATTTTATCTTTTAAAGACTAATTATATTATCATTATAACAATTAAAAATGTCCAATACTTAAGAAGCATTACCAAAATGTTACGGAAACGCAATTAAAAGGGCTGTACTGTAAATCAAGTTGAAAAACAGAGACAAAATAGGCAATTTAACCAATATTATCATGTTAAAATCCACGAAATCCAATTATATAACAACTTTAATGTGTATTCCATCGTTATGGATGGAAATATCTCAATTAAGCGCCAGAAAAAGGCAAAAAATAACGATAAATAAACACGGATCTGTGACGTCATCAAGAGGCCTTGGATGGAAGAAGGTAAACAAAAGTCTTTTCACGTCTTAAAACGGCTTAATTCACCCTAATTAAGCCGATAATTATCCCGTAACTCAACATCCAGACTTTCTTTCAGTCATTAGGGACAGTTTTGCGTAGGAATCTCCTGAATTACGCGTTAAATTGAGCTTAAATCGGCGAGATTTGGGTCGACCACAGTGGCCTGGCCTGTGCCATGTGGTCTACCCTGTGACTCGAGGCCGGACGTTTATTTAAGGATTGAATCCTAATTAGGTCGTTATCGTCATCCTAGGATGGTCTTTTTAGAGTAGGATGGGATGATTAGGGTAGGTTAGGCTCCTTGCTAATTAACATTTAAAGTCAATGTCTGTGTAGTGATTTGTGCCTGTGGCCTGAATCATGCATAACATTCCATTGCATTCCCTGCAGTTGCAACATCTGCAAATGGTTTTATCAGCTTCGTTTTGGGGGTCAAAATTGCGTGTGGGGCTTTTGACCCTGTTTTCATTGCAACTGTTGCAGGGAATTGACAGTACGGCTGCTGTACTTAATCCTGGCCTGGTCACGTAGGTGGAGGTTCCAAATCAGTTACATAGCTCCAGAAATTGCAACCTTGTCGCTTGCAAGATTATTCGGCGTTTTTGCTTTCCCTGTTGCAATGTTGCACGCACGGCTCAAATAATTTTGATCGAGGGAGATTTGGCGCTGTCAGCGAAAGTACGTTGGGGCGAGCTCTCTGAAACAGCCTGGCACTTGTAGTTACTGAGGTCACCTTAGTTGAGGCACTCCATTCCAAGTGCCGTTTTAGAATGCCCAGAGTCCATAACAACGCATTCCATTCTCGGCGTCTGGAATTGGCGACCGTCTGCATCATCTGCTGCATGAAATGTTCCCTGCGGAATCAAGAGTTGCATATGAAGCACAATCCCATCAGCCTGGCAGTCTGAAAAAAGCCCGAGAGAGTCAGTAGGGGGATAGGAATCAGCACTCGGGCTGGGGGGTTGAACGGTGGGCCCAGTGACACACTGGCACTGGGACCTGTCGCCCTAAGGAACAGGAGATCAGAGCCTGCCCTATGAGCCTACAGAGGCCCAGGAGGACTTTCGCTTGAACTTAACAGACACCATCCTACTAGAAAATGATTTATGTCAGACACCATCCTACTTAAAAGTGATTTATGTCAGACACCATCCTACTTAAAAGTGATTTATGTCAGACACCATCCTACTTAAAAGTGATTTATGTTCGAAACAGCCGTTTGTATGTTGAATTGTTTCGAAGTTGGCTACTGTACTCTTCAGGCCTATTTAAGTACAGTAAGTTATAAAATCAATACAGCACTGTAGTTTTTTTCACCCTAAAACACAGTACACTGTACACAGACAGTACTGTGTGTACAGAATGGTGTGCAAAAAACAAAATTTTTGATTATCGGTGGCAGAGGGGAGCGCTTGGAACACCATTTTAAGTCGTGCCCTCTGCTGATTGACACTGCTTGGAGGTTTGATTGTGTCGCCCCCCCCCCCAACCCCCCCAACCCCCACCCCGTTACGTAGAAGTCGACCCGTTCTGTATACAACAATGTTGTGAGAATTCTTAAATCATTTATTAAATGTTTAAGTAATGGCTTTTATTTTTACAATGTTTAAGTAATGGCTTTTATTTTTACAATGTTTAAGTAATGGCTTTTATTTTTACAATGTTTAAGTAATGGCTTTTATTTTTACAATGTTTAAGTAATGGCTTTTATTTTTACAAGGTTTAAGTAATGGCTTTTATTTTTACAATGTTTAAGTAATGGCTTTTATTTTTTTACAAGGTTTAAGTAATGGCTTTTATTTTTACAATGTTTAAGTAATAGCTTTTATTTTTACATACATACAGACGCTCAGTAGCTTTTTATTTCTGACTCTTCAGTGTTTGTAATCTATTATTGCTTCTCAACTCTTTTATTTATTAAGTGTGTCTTGCCTTTCGTATCCTTCTAAAAGCTATTTACCGCAGGTTTGGGACAGTTGATTGAAAACCTTGCTCAAATGATATTGGTTCTGGAATGGGGTCGGCAACTAGCAAATTCTCCAGGTTCCTTTTCCTCTGAGAGAAGTCACAGGCTCTCCAGAACCCCATAATATCACCATCATTTCTAGGCAGTGAGGAGAACTAAGTACAGGCAGTCCCCAGGTTATGTTGGAAGTTCCGTTCCGACGCCGCGCTGTAACCCGGAAAAAGACGTAACCCGGAACGTCGCAGGAAAATGTATAAAAATGAGAATGATGGTGATGAAAGCCTTACATTTAATCCTGTGGGTTTACTGTACAGTAATTTACTTGCATTCTGATGTGGTGTGCAACCAAAAACCTCCAGAGTTTTACTTTTATATTGTAGCTGTATTTATGTACTTTTACTGTTCTGTCGCCGCCTAAGACGGCGACGTAGTTGATTGGAGACTGTCTTATTATTATTATTATTATTATTATTATTATTATTATTATTATTATTATTATTATTATTATTATTATTATTCCTCTATTGATTTTTATATTATTTTTCAGGTCTCCTTCCATGCCCGCACCCTACTTCAACCACAAGCACCATAATGGAGGCTGAACACGACCCCAGATTCGGCAGGTTTTGAAGCACGAGGAACCCACCACTCCCCTAAATTCACAATTAAATGGCCCTCTTGCCTCTGCACCTGACGACCCACCCCATCATGA
Organism: Macrobrachium rosenbergii; assembly: GCA_039081455.1. Lineage (NCBI taxonomy): Eukaryota > Metazoa > Arthropoda > Malacostraca > Decapoda > Palaemonidae > Macrobrachium > Macrobrachium rosenbergii. Next base: position 67,062 of record JANJGK010001805.1, read on the forward strand.
CCCTCTTCTTAAAAGCCAGACATCCTATTAAGGATTAGTTTCCCATGACCTGGTTCCTGTCGGCTCGACTCCTGTCGTCTACCTGTTCGGTAAGCAACTTGTAATGGACAGGATACAAGTAGTTGCTTGTTCATGTCTTGATTTATTCACCTGACTTGTCATTATCGAAAGTCCCTCTTCCTCCCCATTCCTGTCTTGAACCCATTCCTGCCTGTACCCCTTCCATTCCTAATCATTCTTCTTCAACACCTCCCCAAGCATCCACATTCCATTCAATCTCTTCCTCCCCATTTATCCTATTTCCGGTAGTAATTGCCGTACATCCCCGTCGACTATAAGACCACGTCGCCATTCATACCTCTGGCCAGGTACACCGCCTACCACTCTACCCAATAACCAACCCTCTTTTCTCATCCTTCTCACTTTATTTTCCTAATTAATTTACCTCCTTTCCTCTCTTATCTCAACCACTTTCTTTTCCATTAGACAGAGGGCTGCTCCCAGGGTCTTGTGGTGTCCTTGTCCTTTTAAATACCGTAGTCGTATTTTTTTGCAGGCGGAATTATCTCTAGTATTCTTCTTTCCTTCACCAATATATTCTTGTCTTCAGTCGTCCAAATTGCCACCTTTATTTCAGATGCATCTACAATTTATTGTGACCTATGAGGAACTTCTCCAAAGTTCCAGAGGTCCTTTGGACTGTGGAACAGTCCAAAGGATGTCATGCAATTGGAACTTTAGAAGTTCAAGCGAAGACGCAATGCATTACTACCCTAATGCTGTTCTCCTGGTACTTTAATACATTTTTATCTATTTATTCATTCCTTTGACTGTACCTCCACTCGCATTCTCTCTCTCTTCCATCTTACTTTCCTCAACCTTCTCCTGACAAGAGTTTCACAGGGCTTCAAATGTGAATGGTTTCCTCTTCCTGTTACGCTTCTCAACCCTTTTTATTCTCCTCAGTTTCCCTTTCTTCCTTGAATGACCTTGTCATAGGTCCCAGCACTTGGCCCTTGGCCCAGATTTTATATAGTATTCCATTCCATTCCAACAAGGAATCCTCTCCAGGGGCTGTAGGAATACAGCTGTACTCTTTCTGTTTGCTAAATGTCCTTCCTCTGTTGGTCTACCTACCAGGATCTTAAGGTCTTTGCCAGTCTTGCATTTTGCAAGATGGCTGGTTGCAATATCGACACATTCAGAGGATGTCTGTCAAAGGGATCTTTGCCAATCTTGCATTTTGCAAGATGACTGGTTGCAATATCGGCACATTCAGAGGACCTCCGTCAAAGAGGTCTTCACCAGTCTTGTATTTTGCAAGATGGCTGGTTGCAATATCGACACAGTTAGAGGACCTCCGTCAAAGAGAATTGAGTTGTTGCATTAGTCCCTTTTGTATGGATATGTGACTATACAGTGTTAATTGTTCATTGTGCATGCTCTACAGATAGAGATTATGATCAGTAAAATCAGGTTGGGTTGAGTGATGGCAACCATTGTGATCTTGGCCTCTGAGACATTTCCTTGAAAGATATCAGTCTCTATCTGTCACCTTGCTTTCCTCTAATTTATGTTTAGAGTTATCTTACGTTGTCTCTTTTTGACCAGACTGGAACCTTTTTGCTGTATCTGTCTGCATCTCTCCTCCACTCTGCTCTAAAACCTTTATCAAGTGGCTGTGTCAACTTTTGCCATTTTATTTGCAGTATTCCAAGTATTCAAAATTGCTTTTTCCAAAGTGATGGGCACTTTCTCTGAAATAAACTGCAACAGGTCTGTGCCCTCAGTCGCCATCTTCTCGACCACACATATTCCCCCAGTAATTACTTTTCAGAGACGTCACAGGAACGGCAGAACCTCATTAAAGTATCTTCAGGCTTGAGGGGCATCTTGGTCCTGCCTGCTGAAGAAGAAGAAGCCTGGTGGCTTTGAACTCTCTCCTGCAGAAGATGTTCCTCTTGTCACACCTTCCAAACCTCTCCGCTCTCGGTTTTCCTTGAAGCACTGAATGACCTTGTGTGTCCCAGTACTTGGCCTGTGACCTAAATTTTATATTCCGTTCCATTCCGTTTGATTGGCAGCTTCAAGAAATGTGGAAGTCTTTCTCACAGAAGTCACAAGATGGCGGGTTTTTCAACCACTGGGCACATTAAGCCTGTTATCTCAGTCTGATAAACAATGATAGGCGTAATGTGATTGATAAATTTGATATGATAAACTTGTTTTATGTCATAAAAACATTAGTTTCAGTCTAAGTAAATCTAAGGGTTTATACTTTGAATAAGATTTCAGTGTGCGAACCCAACGAGAACTAAGACTTCTGGTGCAGGTTCTTGTTAATTCATTTAATGACTCATTTTCATCTTGCAAGCAAACTGCAATTTGTATGAACATGGTCTGTTGATTCCATATATATTATCTTTCTGGTTTATCTGTATCTTTGGTAATATTGGCCCTGTCCTTTGCTGGGTTCATGTAATGATACGCAAATACTGAGTTCCTGGTTAGTGTTTGTACTTGGGTACAGACACCACCTTACTTACAAACAATCAGGGGTACAAACAAACATGATCTCCAATTAAAATTGTTTTCAGAGTGCCCCCCCCCCTTTGCCACCCATAAATTCAGTAAGTTCAGATTTTGTATAGCGTGCCTGTTCTGTACATACAGTGTGTTGTGTTTTACGATGGAAAAACGTACAGTACTGTATTGATTTTATAACAAACTGTACTTGAATGAGCATAAAGAGTACAGTAACCAATTTACAAGCAATTCAAAATACAAACGGCCGTCCGGAACGTAACTTGTTTGTAAGTAGGGTGGCGTCTGTGTTCGTCTCTGCTAAGAGTGATAGTTTCTATGAGGTTTCCTGGTGTTTTCAACTTATAATCAGTATTATCATAGAAGAAAGACACTGTCAGCTCTTCTTGTTGTACGTGACTTTGACACGTCAAGATGGATGTGGTATCTTCTTAGTCGTTAGAGAGTTCGGTCCCTGTCGAACTTCTCCAGAGTTCCAGAGGTCCTTTATTCCTCACGCCGTTGGACTTTGGAACAGTCTCCCTTCCGAGGACGTCCTGCGATTAGAACTTAAAAAGTTCAAGCGAAGATGCAGCGCATTACTAACCTAATACTATTCTCTTGGTATTTTAATACATTTTTATCTATATTAAATTAATATTCTTTGGAAGCTTCAATTTCAAGGCAGTGGACCCTTTGGTGGGTTTGTTCCATATGAATAGGGTTCTTCCTCTTCTGAATAATAATAATAATAGTAATAATAATAATAATAATAAGAATAATAATAATAATCTAGTTAGTAGAGGCATTCTTGTTCAGCTGATTTGATATATTCCATTTTTTCAGGTCCTTTACAATAATAAATGTTCAAGAAGAAATAGAAGATGCAATCAGGAATCACCTTACGGACCCCCAGCGGACACGGAATCATATTACGTAAGTGCCGCCACTATTCCTAATTCTGTCCAATAGGTGGTGGACCTATTCCCAAAAAACGAAGGCCCCAAATGAAGCTGGAATGTCATAAACTGGAACCCATTTGCTTGTTGGTGTTTGTGCGAGCAGTCGTTTCTTTTCGGAAATGTTACCTGCCGTTTAGAACTCGTTTATTTATCGTTTCTGGAATTCCTGGACTCCTGTTTGACTGGGAGTATTTCAGGATTCCTTTTTCGGCGTTACCGGAAAGACGAAGGTCCTTAGAAAGGTTTTGGGAGATGGGGTCGTCGGCCATTATGGCAGTCTTGTACGTTGTAGACAAACGTTATCGTATACAGATGGAAAAAGCTTCTAAATTTATCAGATATCGATAGAGAAAGCTTCTAAATTTATCAGATATCGATAGAAAAAGCTTCTAAATTCTGTAAAGGAATTCTCTTGTTCATTTGCTGTTGAATTCTGGAAGGTCTCGACTTCGATGCCGTTGTTCCAGCACAGTGATTTTCAAGTCTAAAAGTCTTTGACGTTATTAAAAAGCGTCGCGAACCCTTGCCCTTGTACTTTCAAGGTCGTTTCTGTATGTAGTTTATTCGTTACGTTATTTCTTGGTAATTATTATCATTACTGATATTCTCTTCCGTGTTCCCATTTCATATCCTGACTCGTACGTTTGCGGCAAATTTCGGCTCGAAATAAGCGAAGGCCGCAACTTCACGTCGACGTACCTCGTACCTTTTGTGGTACCCTTTCGTTACCGTTTCCTAATTGTCGGTGTCATCCTTTGAACGTTTTTTATTTGTTTTCTCGTCTGCCTCGGTCGAGATGGGTCGTTTGGTTCCTCTACTCAGGATGTGTTATTGAGAGGATTGGTATCACTTCTGCTCTCAGAATTGGTATCACTTTTGCCATCAGAGTTGGTATCTGGATTGGTATCACTTCTGCCATTAGAATTGGTATCAGGATTGGTATCACTATTGCTATCAGAATTGGTATCACTGTTGCTTTCAGAATTGGTATCAGGATCGGTACCACTATTTCCATCAGAATTGTTACCAGGATTGGTATCACTGTTACCATCAGAATTGGTATCACTGTTGCTTTCAGAATTGGTATCAGGACTGGTATCACTATTGCTATCAGAATTGGTATCACTATTGCTATCAGAATTGGTATCATAATTGGTATCACTTCTGCTATCAGAATTGGTATCACTTTTGCCATCAGAGTTGGTATCAGGGTTGGTATCACTTATGCTATCAGAATTGGTATCACTGTTGCTATCAGAATTGGTATCAGGGTTGGTATCACTTATGCTATCAGAATTGGTATTACTTTTGCCATCAGAATTGGTATTAGGATTGGTATCACTTCTGCTGTCAGAATTGGTATCACTATTGCTATCAGAATTGGTATCATATTTGGTATTACTTCTGCTATCAGAAATGGTATCACTCCAGCTATCAGAATTGGTATCAGGACTGGTATCACTGTTGCTGTCATAATTGGTATCACTTTTGCTATCAGAATTGGTATCATAATTGGTATCACTTCTGCTATCAGAATTGGTATCACTTTTGCCATCAGAGTTGGTATCAGGGTTGGTATCACTTATGCTATCAGAATTGGTATCACTGTTGCTATCAGAATTGGTATCAGGGTTGGTATCACTTATGCTATCAGAATTGGTATCACTATTTCTATCAGAATTCGTATCAGGATTGCTATCAGAATTGGTATCACTCCAGCTATCATAATTGGTATCAGGGTTGGTATCACTATTGCTATCAGAATTGGTGTCACAATTGGTATCACTTCTGCTATCAGAATTGGTATCACTTGTGCTATCAGAATTGGTATCACTATTGCTATAAGAATTGGTATCAGAATTGCTATCAGAATTGGTATCAGGACTGGTATCACTTCTGCTATTAGAATTGGTATCACTATTGCTATCAGAATTGGTATCAGGATTGGTGTCACTATTGCTATCAGAATTGGTATCTGGGTTGGTATCACTATTGCTATCAGAATTGGTATCAGGATTGGTATCACTATTGCTATCAGAATTGGTATCACTCCAGGTATCATAATTGGTATCAGGATTGGTATCAATATTGCTATCAGAATTGGTATCACTGTTGCTATCATAATTGGTATCAGGATTGGTATCAATATTGCTATGAGAATTGGTATCACTATTGCTATCAGAATTGGTATCAGGATTGGTATCACTATTGCTATCAGAATTGGTATCACTCCAGCTATCAGAATTGGTATCAGGACTGGTATCACTATTGCCATCAGAATTGGTATCACTCCAGCTATCAGAATTGGTATCAATTGGTATCACTTCTGCTATCAGAATTGGTATCACGATTGCTGTCATAATTGGTATCAGGACTGGTATCATTATTTCTATCAGAATTGGTATCACGATTGGTATCATTTCCGCTATCAGAATCGGCATCACTTCTGCCATCAGAATTGGTATCAGGATTAGTAACACTTCAGGTTTCATCTTCTGAATAACAATAGCAACAACAGCTTTCGTTGAAAAAATAATGCAATTTATGAGTACTGGGGTCTGAGTGCCCAATCTGCAATCAGTTTGTTGCATTTTGAATGTCTGTAAATTCTCAGCTTTCTGCAGACAGTTTGGGTACTTCTGTAGACTGGAATCTGTTCTGTGGATTATCTCCTTGACCTTCAATTATTTGTCCTCCTGCTTCGACCTTTTCCAGCCCAAATTCTTTATCGCGACCTTGTTCTAATTGTGACCTCTGATTTATCAACACTTCGACCAATCCCTGCCCTTGCCTAGAAGCATGACTCGGTGATCCGAAACTTGTACCTCTATTAAATAGATTGCCAAACAAAGAATCATCCCTGCCAAGTCAGGTCAATTCAGGTCACATCTGCCACTGATTACAAGCTTTAGTCTCTAATATATCTTAGATATTCATCAAGTTGTTCTTGTGTTTGTTGAATGCATTATTTTCCTCTTGCGTAACCTTGAAAGGTGATGCCCAAGGTTGAATTATTTGTCATTTTTATGGTGTAGTCTCTGAATTATATGTTGTTTTTATGGTGTAGTCTCTGAATTATTTGTCGTTTTTATGGTGTAGTCTCTGAATTATTTGTCGTTTTTATGGTGCAGTCTCTCAGACAAAGGGCCTTCTCCCAAAAATTGGTCAGACTCCATCTTTTCATTTCTCAGTTTTAAATCCATTTTTGTTTGTGATTTTATCCTGAGTGCTCCCTGTATTTACACAATTTCTTTGTTGCAGATATCCCGAGTGTGCCATTGACGACTGGCACGACGTTGTTGCACGGCTAAGGTCAGGCTGCGAAGGTCTTCCAGTGGTCTGCTCGTGGTCAACTCGAAACTGATCCATTATCGTTGCGTAGAGGATTGTATGGTCTAATTATTATGTCACTTTTTCCCCAGTGTCCTTTTAATAAACCCTTAAAGTTAATCGTACTTAATAAAGATAGTGAGGTCACGTGATGGTGTGATAGTCACTGTAACCTCACTAGGTGGAGTACCAGCATCTAGATTCCATCTAGAACTCTAGAAATCTCTCGTTCATTTGTCTGTTAAACTCTGAAATGGTCTTTTTGTATAAGTCTGAGATGGTCTTATTGCACATGTTGCCGTTTCCATTGCAGGACCTTTTTCAAGTTCGAAATTGTCTGTGAAACTTAAAGTATTAAGTGCAATTGGCCTTGTAATTTTGTATTTTTAAAGTGTTTTTGTAAGTGCTGTGTACTGTAATTTTTTAATAATTATTATGGGTATTTTTGTACGTTTCCGTGTTCCCATTATTTTAGTGTATGGAAAGTTGCTTTTGCAAGTCAGTGATTGATGTTCGCTTGTTATAAATTGTTGCAATTGTAAGAATTGAGTTTTCAACTCAATGCCCAGTTGGCATATCTTTATAAAGCCTTGTGATAAGTTGCAACTTTAGTTATGCAAAATTATATAGCTGATGAAAATCGTACTTTGTAATTGTCAATCAATCATGTTGGAATGTTGTCAAATGTTCAGATTCATTTTTGCCTCCATTAAAAACTGGTTTCGATCTGAATCGGGTTGATTTTAATGGTTCTTTATATATATATAGTCAAACCTTTACCATTTGTCTATTAATAATTTCTCCATCTATAATTATTTCTATAATTATTCTATGTAAAGCAAAGAATCTAAAAGGAAAATTCAATTTAGCATTTTATTACTGACAATTGTCTCAAGAGTTATGACATACTTCAATTCCAATTAGCACTTGGACACATTTTAAGTCCAGGATAATGTGACAAATTTCATTGTAATTCATGTCTGTGTGTCACTTAAGCGTGACGGATATAACTGAGGCCACTTGCACTTTTAAAGTGTAATTGTATGGTTTCAATACTTGTCAGCAAACTATAAAGTATATATATACCATTTTACCTTTTAAAGTCATTAAGTGCTTGGTACATTTGTGTAGACATGTGTATTCATAATCATTGAACACTCAAGGTGTGTTGATTTACCAGGGGTGTAAGTATATCTACACCTTACACACAAACCTTGACCACAAATATGAATAAACTTACTATGTTGCTTTGAAAAACACTTTCTTCATATATAGTACAGTTATAGGGGATAGCTGTATACTGTGTTCAGAGCTAAAATGTCAAAAGTTCAAAGAATAGTTTTACACTCCACCAAAATTGAAGGTTGACTCAACAGGTTTGGAGCTATGCATGCAAAAACTTAGTTTTGATAAACTGCTAATATTTCACTTTCTGCAATACATGGGCCAATGAGCAAGGTGATTCAGACTTCTGTATTCAACTTCAGCAAAGAAAAGTATTTCCATCAACCTTTCACCTATTTATTACACCTTTGTGAAAGGTCAAGTAAACTTATCAATTGGGCCATACACAAAATTTAATCACTGAAGGATCTCATCATTGACCTTTTAATCCTGTGGTAGATTAGTTTTCAGTTTGACAGATTGTTGAGTCATTGGATGAGAAATTGGTAAAAACAAAAATAGAAGCAGTAACTTTGAATAACTTATTGTAATAAAGTTAAAGTTTTCAAATATAATACATGTAATGTAATACAGTTCTAGATATCTCAGGCTCCTTTGAAAACAGCTTTGTAACAATATAAAAAAAAATTGCAATAAATTCAGAATGTTGGGAAATAGTTCCTTTAAAAATAGTTTGGTAACACTTCAAACAGCAAAAGATTAATGTACTAGAAGCAATTACAAAATTCTCTAGATAAAGATTGTTGGGTTGTACACAAACAGGTGAGATTCACAACAGAATCTATAAAAGTTCCCTTCAATAACTGCATTATAGAAAAATCTAAAATTCCTGATAAGAGAACACAGGTGAAAGCTTCAAATCACAATAATAGGGACCAGTTAAATATTCAGGACCAGCCATAAAAGATGTTTTATCATGAGACTGGCATTTAACTAGACAATTAACTAGATGATTAAGCTAACAATTGCTTCCAAACAATTGGAAAACAGAAAAAGAACACTAAATGCACATTAAGTCAAACATTAAATGGCTACACAGCAACAGAAAACATTAAAAACTAAACCCAGTTAATTACATCAAGGTGAGGTGTACAATGTATGCTTTATAGAAAGTCCCACAAACCCTTAAAATTCCTTAAGTGTGGCAGCCTTAAAATAAAGTTCCTTAAATAATGAAATCCTTATTAGTTCATAATTCCACCTGTACTAGTGAGTATCAATATCAAGCAGACATTGGCCATAATCCACCAGCACAGCCAAGCTTCAATTCTTCCCACAGCAGCCAAAGAGAGAAGTCAGCTATGCACAGCACTTGAAACAGCAGATATCAGTACAGCAACACTTCAAAGCACAGCAGAAACCAGTCTTGTCACAAAGCTTCCATGAAGCAGCAGAAATTGAGCTTCCAAGAGCTTGAACTTCCAGAGGGTAAGATGGCTTCTACCAGAGGACCCAGTCAGCAATCACAGGAGAACTGATTCCTTTAAATTTGTGGGTCCTTCTCTTCACCTCTGAATAGTGGTCCCAAGGGCTGTGAAAAAGAATGGAGGAAGCTTTATAAAGCTGAGTTCCATCATCACACCACTAGGTGGCGGGCTGGTCACAAGTGGGCCCCCTCTTACCCTAAATTTAAGAAAAAAAAAATGTCAGATTAAATCTAATTATTTTTAATGATAATTATTTTTTAAGTTAAAATTAAAGTTAATTCATGGGTCAGTCATGAAATATATGAAATATACTTTAAATTTCCCCATATAAAAACAATTAGCATTTATTTGCTGCCTAAAATCCCTTTCCATAAATTTACAATTATCTTGAGAAGCCATTTTAAGAATATGTCTTTTATGCCAAATGACCTCTAGAGTATATTCACATAAATATAAATATGCCTTATAATTCATTAGTTCATAAATAAAGCTAAAGTCTCAATTAAAGTTATTTTAAAGCCCATTGCCTTCTAATTCATTAACATGAACCTAAAAAATAGATAAATTTAAAAGCCATTGATGCAATAAAACGTTTCTTCCCAGCTGTCAAAATTGACCTTGAAAATGGAGTTGACCTTGAAAATGCAGAGGGGGTTGCAATCCTGTAAGTGTGTAGTGAATAGTGATTCCAAGACTGATCAAATTTATATATGTAATTTGTCAATAAATACATAATTTTCTTAATAAAATTTAATAAAATCCTTATAATAAATAAATTTATTCTCTAAAGGCTGATTATGTTGCCATTATAATGATCATAGGTGGTTTTTTTATATATGAAACATGACCGAAATATTACGAAAAGCGCCAAATCTTGGGTGTCTAATGACACCTGCTGGAGCCTCCATAGAATAGGTTGAACATGTCGGCTATGAAACTGTAGTGACTCAAAGAATAATCGAAATAATATTTATACTTTGTTGATAAAAGTGTAATTTTTATTCATAAAATAAAATATAAAATTATATATATGACATTTTATCTTTTAAAGACTAATTATATTACCATTATAACTATTAAAATGTCCAATACTTAAGAAACATTACCAAAATGTTACGAAAACGCAATTAAAAGGGCTGTACTGTCAATCAAGTTGAAAAAGAGTCAAAATAGTTAATTTAACCAATATTATCATGTTAAAATCTACGAAATCAATTATATAAAAACTTTAATGTATATTAAATCGTTATGGAGGGAAATATCCCAATTAAGCGCCAAAAAAGGCCAAAAATAACGATAAATAAACACGGATCCGTGACGTCATCAAGAGGCCTTGGGTGGAGGAAGGTAAACAAAAGCCTTTTCACGTCTTAAAACGGCTTAATTTACCCCAATTAAGCCGATAATTAACCCGTAACTCAACATCCAGACTTTATTTTAGTCATTAGGGACAGTTTTGCGTAGGAATCTCCTGAATTATGTGTTAAATTGAGGTTAAATCAGCAAGATTTGGGTCGACCTGAGTGGCCTGGCCTGTTCCATGTGGCACATCCCATGACTCGAGGCCGGTCGTTTATTTAAGGATCGAATCCTAATTAAGTCATTATCGTCATCCTGGGATGGTCTTTAACGTAGGATGGCTTGATTAGGGTAGGTTAGGCTACTTGCTAATTAACATTTAAAGTGGTATGTCTGTGTAGTGATTTGAGCCTGAATTAGACATTAACGGCTACTTGTTTAATGGCTATTTGGGGGTACGCCCGACCTGCTCTGACCTGACCCGACCTGGGATGCTGAGGCTGTGCCCTGACCTGACTGAGAGGAGCTTGGCTGTAAAATTACTGTAGAAGGCCTTTTGGAATTTTTACAACCTGACCTTGACCTTGACCTTGGACACTGTGCCATTACTCGGTCGTAACCTCTCGGCTGCATAATAGCCCATTTTAGCCGCAGGCGTAGAATCGACCCGAAGGCCATTGAAAGTGTTGACTGCAGACCAGGGGCTTTGTAGCCTCACCCAGAGTACAGGCAGTCCCAGGGTTATGACTGGTCCGGTTGCAGCGTTCCGAGGTTTTGACGTTCCGAGGTTACAATGTTCCAAGGTTTCGACGTTCCGAGGTTTCAATGTTCCGAGGTTTCAACGTTCCGAGGTTTTGACGTTCCGAGGTTTTGACATTCCGAGGTTACAATGTTCCGAGGTTTCAACGTTCCGAGGTTTTGACGTTCCGAGGTTTTGACATTCCGAGGTTACAATGTTCCGAGGTTTCAACGTTCCGAGGTTTCAATGTTCCGAGGTTTCAACGTTCCGAGGTTTTGACATTCTGAGGTTACAATGTTCCAAGGTTTCGACGTTCCGAGGTTTTGACGTTCCGAGGTTTCGACGTTCCGAGGTTTTGACGTTCCGAGGTTTTGACGTTCCGAGGTTTTGACGTTCCGAGGTTTCGACGTTCCGAGGTTTTGACGTTCCGAGGTTTCGACGTTCCGAGGTTTCGACGTTCCGAGGTTTCGACGTGCGTTCCGAGGTTTCGACGTTCCGAGGTTTCGACGTTCCGAGGTTTCGACGTTCCGAGGTTTCGACGTTCCGAGGTTTTGACGTTCCGAGGTTTCGACGTTCCGAGGTTTTGACGTTCCGAGGTTTCGACGTTCCGAGGTTTTGACGTTCCGAGGTTTTGACGTTCCGAGGTTTCGACATTCCGAGGTTTTGACGTTCCGAGGTTACAATGTTCCGAGGTTTCGGCGTTCCGAGGTTTCGACGTTCCGAGGTTTTGACGTTCCGAGGTTACAGCGTTCCGAGGTTACAGCGTTCCGAGGTTTCGGCGTTCCGAGGTTTCGACATTCCGAGGTTACTGTGTTTCGAGGTTACGACGTTCCGAGGTTATGGCGCTTTTCAAATATATTCATCAGAAGTTATTTCCTGGTTTACGACACATGTTCCGGGGTTACGACGCTGAACCGAACAAAGAAATTTGGCTACAAAATGGCAGAATAACCACAATCTTGAGGTTCTTGATGAACAACAAGAAAAATGCAGTTGACATCATTTTCAACGCACCCAAAGCATTAGAAGGAAGGTTTTCTCAGGATTCTCGATGATTTTTCGTCTTACGACGCGGCATAGGAATGGAACCCCCTTCGTAAATGGGGGACTGCCTGTACGTAAAAAAAGGGTGACAATATCTAAATTCTTTATAGACTGGTTGGGGGGGGGCACCAGAGCCCCACCCTGCCTGATTCAAGGCCCGGTGCCATAGGTTAGTTTAGGTGAATACACGGTTTCAAGGCTGCTCATCGTACTTACGGCAGTTGCAATACGCACCTCAAAGTGGATGTAAGTTTTGCGTAATACCCAGCCGTAACATTAAACCCGAGGGTGTAGCCTCACAGCCTAGATCTGTCTCATAACACTACACTCATGTGTATATTGAACACACACCTCTTAAGAGCCATATACACCTTAGAGCTGTGTATTTAATATACGCTCGGCAGGAGTATTAAGAGACAGATCTCAGCTGCGAGGTCTTACCCTCGACTTTAATGTCACGGCAGGGCAATATACGAAATGCACAGCTGCTTTGACGTGCATGTGGCAACAGCTTTGTCCTAACTGCACCCCTGGCTAGTATGATTAGCAGTTTGAAAACTGTATACAGTGCCGTCAGTATTGCCATAAGCACGTCAACTATTTCCTGTATCTGTATGTGAAACGGCCCTGGCCAGCCGACTTGGTCTTTGAAAATAGGGTACCGCTTTGTGACCCTTGTAAGTTACAGTACAGCATTTTGTACAAAGGAAGTGCTGTAAAATCACAGCATTTATTTCTGCATTTGCTTGGTAAATTTGTTCAAGGACTTCTAAATTTTAACATTATTACGTTTTCATTTCTTTTGATCTCGTAAATTTGAACGTTTCCTTTTTTTCCTTCTGTCGTAAATGAATACGTAGCCAATAATGCCCTGGTTTTAATTGTTCCCAATAGGATGGCTCCGTAGGTGGGTAGTGCCGTCACTGTACCTCACGCGGTGCACTGTAGACATCACTTAATAAGGTTCTTTGCAGCATTGCTTCAGCCCCTGTCTTCTAACAATTGCTTCATAGTGGAACTGCAAAAGATTCACCTCCTGTTACACCTTTCTTACCTTTTTATTCCTCTTAGTTTTCCTTTCAGAACTAAATGAGGTGTTTCAATAGCATGCTTCAAAATGCTTCTGAAGTTTTTTCATGTGTGATATGCTGATGCTTTGTCCATTGCTTTCAGGTTAAGCGAACGGAATGGCCGAGGGGGCAGCGGGACAGGTGTCTCAGCCCATTTCGTTTCCCCTGGAGGAGGCACGTCACCCTACTGCGGTTCCCCATTAGTTGCCCCTGGGACTTTGTGATGTGAGTCTTCAGGGTACTCTCATACGTCGCTCTATTGTTTTCTACGTCCACAAAGTAAGTCAGGTTGGCTTGTGTTCACGTCTCATAAATTTGGTCAGTGTTGGTCCAGAGGAAATCAGTAGTTCTGTTATTATTATTATTATTATTATATTATATTATTATTATTATCCTCTATTGATTTTTATATTTTTCAGGTCTCCTCCCATCCCCATACCCTACTTCGACTTTCAGTACCACAATGGAGACTGAACATGACCCTAGATTTGGCAAAGTTTCGAGCACAAGGAACCACCAATCGACTACCGTCCTCTGCCTCTTCGGTAAGCAATCTGTAATGGACGGGGTACAGTAGTTGCTTGTTCATATCTTGATATGTTCGTCATTAAAAGTCCGTCTTCCTTCTTCTTTTCCTGTTGGGACCTCTACCCATAAACCAAACCTCTTTTCTCATCCTTCTCCCATTGTTTTCGTGCCTTTCCATTCTCCCTCTTTCATCCATTTCTTTTCCTATTTACTTCCTTTCCTCTCTTATCGCATCCACTTCTTTTGTCATTAGACAGAGCGGATGGCTGCTCCCAGGGTCATGTGGCGTCCTTACCCTTTTAAATAGCCTGGTCCTATTTTTTTGACACCCAAAATTATCTCCGATCGTCTTTCTATCGCCAATATATTCTTGTCTTCAGTCACACATATTTACTACTTATAGAAAGAGTCGTTGCATCAAGGGAGGCCATTCGTCAACGTTATCAGCCGTTGCCCCCAAGGCTGTCGAAGCTCCAACATTTCCTTTCAGTCTCCACATAATTATAACCAGTCCTCGACATCTCTTTTCATTCTTTCACCTTTGCCACTTTTATTTCAGATGCATCTCCAGTTTATCATGACCTATGAAGCCATAACTTTTATGAAGGCACTGTGGTAAGCCTGAGTTCTTCTGTTCTGAAGGCTCATGCCATTTGCACAAGGTACATTTTCTGTTCAGGACAGCAGACGCACCAATATGCAGTAAATGTACCTCGCTGTAGAGCTTCTCTAAAGTTCCTGAGGTCCTTTATTCCTCACACTCTTGGACTGTGGAACAGTCTCCCTGAGAGGACGTCCTGCAATTAGAACTTCAAAAGTTCAAGCGAAGATGCAAAGCATTACTACCCTAATACTATTCTCTTGGTATTTTAATACATTTTTATCTATTTGTTAATTTATTTCCTCTTACTTCATCCTAATGAGCGCCTTCATATTCTTTGGAAGCTCGAATTTCAAGTCAGTGGACCCTTTGGTGGGCTTCTTGTTCCATGTGAATAGGGTTCTTCATCTTCTGAATAATAATATATAATAATAATAATAATTGTCTAACATGTAGTGGTCCACATGGCATGAAATCTCAGTCCTTGCGAGGTGGACATAAATGATGTCATAAACTGGAACCCATCGAGTCTCGTAAATATGAGGCCTACAGTAGAGCTAATGGTCGATAGCAACTTTCTCATGCATTGGCTTATTGGTGTTTGTGTAGGCTGTCAGTTCTTTTCAGAAATATTACCTGCCATTTAAAACTTGTTCATTTATCACTTCTGCTAATTTGAAGAGAGTTAATGGCCTCCTGTTTGACTGGAGGTATTTCAGGATTCTTTTTTGGCGTTACTGGAAAGACAAAGGTCCTTAGAAAGGTTTTGGGAGATGGGGTGGTGTGCTGTTACAGTGGGCTAGTACATTATAGACAAACATTATCACACATATATAGAAAGAGCTTCTAAATTGTGTTGAGGCAATGTGTTGTCAGTTTCCAGTACCAGAATTCTCTTGTTCATTTGCTGTTGAATTCTGGAAGGTCTCGATTTCTGTGCCATTGTTCCAATACAGTGCTTTTAAGTTTAAAAGTCTTTGGTATTACTGGAAAGCATCACGAACCATTGCCCTTGTATTTTTAAGATTGTTTCTGTATGTACTGTATGTGTTACATTATTTCTTTGTAATTATTATTATTATTATTGTTATTGAGATATACTTTTCTGTGTTCCCAAGTCACCGATCTGTTAGGCATCTTCCAGACGAGTGTTCAGTCATTTTGAATGATGATAATGGTAATCATTGTTTACAGAACAAATTTCCAAGGTGGCATCTGTTTCCCAGTCTTATATTTGCTGCAAATTTTTGGTTTGAAACGAGCGAAAACGGCGATTTCGCGTCGACGTACCCTGTACCTTACATTGTACCCTTTCGTTATCATTTCCTAATTATCTGCGTCGTTGTTCGAACATTTTTTATTTGTTTTCTCATCTGCCTCTGCCGAGATGGGTCGTTGTGGATCCTGTACTCAGGATGTGTTGTTAAGAGGATTGGCATCACTTCTGCTGTCAGAATTGGTATCGTTATTGCTTTCCGAATTGGTACCGGGATTGGTATCACTTCTGCTATCAGAATTGCTATCAGGACTGGTATCACTATTGCTAACAGAATTGATATCACTTTTGCCATCAGAATTGGTATCAGGTTTGGTACCACTATTTCTATCAGAATGGGTACCAGGATTGGTATCACTATTGCTATCAGAATTGGTATCATAATAGGTATCACTTCTGCTATCAGAATTGGTGTCACTCCAGCTATCAGAATTGGTATCAGGACTGGTATCACTATTGCTGTCAGAATTGGTATCACTATTGCTATCAGAATTGGTATCACTATTGCTATCAGAATTGGTATCATAATTGGTATCACTTCTGCTATCAGAATTGGTGTCACTCCAGCTATCAGAATTGGTATCAGGACTGGTATCACTATTGCTGTCAGAATTGGTATCACTCCAGCTATCAGAATTGGTATCATAATTGGTATCACTATTGCTATCAGAATTGGTATCACACCAGCTATCAGAATTGGTATCATAATTGGTATCAGGACTGGTATCACTATTGCTATCAGAATTGGTATCACTCCAGCTATCAGAATTGGTCTCACTCCAGGTATCAGAATTGGTATCAAGACTGGTATCACTGTTGCTATCAGAATTAGTATCACTGTTGCTATCAGAATTGGTATCACTTCTGATATCAGAATTGGTATCATAATTGGTATCACTTCTGCTGTCAGAATTGGTGTCACTTCAGCTATCAGAATTGGTATCAGGACTGGTATCACTATTGCTGTCAGAATTGGTATCACTATTGCTATCAGAATTGGTATCAGGTTTGGTACCACTATTTCTATCAGAATGGGTACCAAGACTGGTATCAGTATTGCTATCAGAATTGGTATCATAATTGGTATCACTTTGCTATCAGAATTGATATCACTCCAGCTATCAGAATTGGTATTAGGACTGGTATCACTATTGCTATCAGAATTGGTATCACTATTGCTATCAGAATTGGTATCACTTTGCTATCAGAATTGGTATCACTCCAGCTATCAGAATTGGTATCAGGACTGGTATCACTATTGCTATCAGGATTGGTATCACTATTGCTATCAGAATTGGTATCAATTGGTATCACTTCTATCAGAATTGGTGTCACTCGAGCTATCAGAATTGGTATCAGAACTGGTATCACTATTGCTATCAGAGTTGGTATCACTATTGCTATCAGAATTGGTATCATAATTGGTATCACTTTGCTATCAGAATTGATATCACTCCAGCTATCAGAATTGGTATCAGGACTGCTATCACTATTGCTATCAGAATTGGTATCGCTATTGCTATCAGAATTGGTATCATAATTGGTATCACTTCTGCTATCAGAAGTGGTGACACTCCAGCTATCAGAATTAGTATCAGGACTGGTATCACTATTGCTATCAGAATTGGTATCACTCCAGCTATCAGAATTGGTATCAGTACTGGTATCACTATTGCTATCAGAATTGGTATCACTATTGCTATCATAATTGGTATCAGGACTGGTATCACTATTGCTATCAGAATTGGTATCACTATTGCTATCAGAATTGGTATCATAATTGGTATCACTTCTGCTATCAGAATTGGTATCACTCCAGCTATCAGAATTAGTATCAGGACTGGTATTACTGTTGCTATCAGAATTGGTATCACTATTGCTATCAGAATTGGTATTATCATTGGTATCACTTCTGCTATCAGAATTGTTATCACTCCAGCTATCAGAATTGGTATCATAATTGGTATCACTTTTGCTATCAGAAGTGGCATCACTACTGCTATAAAAATTGGTATCATAGTTGGTATCACTTCTGCTATCAGAATTGGTGTCACCATTGTTATCAGAATTGGTATCACTTCAGCTATCAGAATTGGTATCAAGACTGGTATCACTATTGCCTATCAGAATTGGTATCATAATTGGTATCACTTCTGCTATTAGAATTGGTATCAGGATTAGTAACACTTCATGTTTCATCTTCTGAATAATAATAGTAATAATAATTAGGTTTTGGTTTTTGCGAAGGAAGTCGTTTCTTTTCGAATAACTTCTATACTTTTCCGTTAGGGACTTTTACGGGTATCGTTTCTGCTCCTTTTAGTAAGACGGGTATTGGTCTGCTTTTCACCTGAGGGTATTTCAGTATTCCGGGATTACTGGAACATCGAATGCCCCTTGAAAATGTTTGGGCATTACTGTATACTGCCATTTTATTAGCCTTCCTGTACATTGCAGACCAACATTATTACGTAAAGATAGAAAGAGGAATAACAGAAAGCAATAAATGTAACAAAAGGCGAATTAGAGATTGCTTGGAGAAGCATTGACTTCTGGGAAATCGCACGACAGAACGGAGGGTCGTTTTTATCTCTGTAAAAGTACCTGGGGTTGCCCAGGCTGGAAGCTTTCACTAAAAAAATAATGCAATTTATGAATAATGGGATCCGAGTGCCCAATCAGCAGTCAGTTTATTGCATTTTGAATGTCTGTAAATTCTCAACTTTCTGCATACAGTTTGGGTACTTCTGTAGACTGTAACCTGTTCTGTGGATTATCCCCTTGACCTTCAATTATTTGTCCTCTTGCTTCAACCTTTTCCAGCCCAAATTCTTTATCGTGACCTTGTTCTAATTGTGACCTCTGGCTTTTCGACACTTCGACCAATCCCTGCCCTTGCCTAGAAGCATGACTCAGTGATCAGAAACTTGTACCTCTATTAAATAGATTGCCAAACAAAGAATCATCCCTGCCAAGTCAGGTCAATTCAGGTCACATCTGCCATTGGTTACAAGCTTTAGTATCTAATATATCTTAGATATTCATGAAGTTGTTCTTGTGTTTGTTGAATGCATTATTTTCCTCTTGCGTGACCTTGAAAGCTGATGCCCAAGGTTGAATTATTTGGCGTTTTTATTTTGTAGTGTCTCAGAAAATTGAAAGGGCCTTCTCCCAAAAATTTGTCAGACTCCATCTTTTAATTTTTCAGTTTTAAATCCATTTTTGTTTGTGATTTTATCTTGAGTGCTCCCTGTATTTACACAATTTCTTTGTTGCAGATATTCTGATTGTGCCGTTGGCGACCGGTGCAACGTTAATGCACGGCTAAGGTCAAGCTGTGAAGATCTTCCAGTGGTTTGCTCTTCGTCAACTCGAAATTGATCCATTATCGTTGTGTAGAGGTTCGTGTGGTCTAATTATTATGTCACTTTTAATAAACCCTTGAAGTTAATTGTACTTAATAAAGATAGTGAGGTCATGTGATAGTGTGATAGTCATTGTAACCTCACTTGGTGGAGTACCAGCATCTAGATTCCATCTAGAGTTCTAGAAATCTCTTGTTCATTTGTCTGTTAAACTCTGAAATGGTCTTTTTTTGTATAACTCTGGGATGGTGTTCTTGCATATACTGCTGTTTCCAATGCAGGACTTTTTTCAAGTTTAAAATTGTCTGTGAAACTGACATGAAGAATATTATGTATAATCGCCTTTGGATTTTGTATTTTTAAAGCGTTTTTCTAAGTTCTGTATACAGTACATTTTCAATAATTATTACGGGTATTTTTGTACTTTTCTGTGTTCCCATTTCGTCTGTTGGTATTTCAAGTGTGTGGAAAGTTGCTTTTGCAAATCAGTGAACTAATTTCAGGCATGTTTGATTGATGTTCACATGTTATACATTGTTATAATTGTAAGAATTGAGTTTTCAGTTCAATGCCCTGTTGGCATATCTTTATAAGCCATGTGATAAGACCAAACTTTAGTTATTATGTTTATAACTGATGAAAATCTTACTTTATAATCATCAGTTAATAATGCTGGAATGTTTTCGAATATTAGCAAGGAGAGAGAATCATTCAAAATGATTGTATGTTACAGTGCATTCTCTCTGGGCCAGCCATTTGTGTGTAATTATAAGAGAGAGTTTAACCAGACCACTTTAGTTAGGAGTCACAAATTACCAAAATTGGGCTAAAATGAAAGTTGGTGTATTTTACAGGGCATTAAATTATCAAAAATGCCCAAAAGTCATGAAATTTGGTAGATTTTGGGTCAGATTAGGTCAAGTTGGTTCACATTTTTTTAGTTTTTTTTGTTGAATTAATGCCTCTATAATGAGTTTAAAGGCATTATTAAATTTTGGGGTCATTGAATTGTCAAAAATGCCCCAAAATTAAGTTTGGTCAAATTTGGGCATGTATTGTGCCCATAAGCCTTTGGTAACACATCTGTATTGTAGTCATTTATATTTTTTTGTGTGCGATGGATTTGTAACAAATATTGCCTTGTTTTCTCTAATATGGTTTGGGGAAATATATACAGATATGTAATTGTAATAACCACAATGCTCTCCTAACTTCTCGAATTCTTCACACTTTGTGGATGCGCTTGTCAGTGCAAAGCCTTAGATCCAAATGCAAGAGTGAAGTAATTCTGATGTCCGTAGCAGAATGCAAAACTGCGTCCAGAATATCAGAACAAGGTCATGGTACCAAAGGTCAGGTTGGCAATGTGACCTCGTTCTTGTACTCTGGAGATGGATTGAAATCCTACCATGGACGTCAGAATTACTCTACTTCATATTCTTGCATTTGGATGTAAGGCTTTGCACCGTCAAGCACATCCAAAAGGTGTGAAGAATTAGAGTAGCGAAGAGGCCATCGTGGTTATTGCAATCACGTATCTGTAGATGTTATAGCGACTGTGTTCATGTGTTTCAATGTGCTGTCCCCATACACTTGGAAAGTGTTCGATTAAGGCGATTCCACGATTTAAGATGTGTTTGTTGTGGAAGGAAATTATTTTGTATGACATGCCTATCACAGTTCTGTATTTTGTTCAGAAGGAAAAGGTTTCATGTTGGACTTACCCGCTTCACCCATAGCTATATTTTTGAGGGAACCAGTGCCCCAGTTTGTGCTCACGTGCTGGTGCGCTGTCCTAAATCTCATCGCCTTAGGACACAGTACTTACTAACTGGGAAGACTATTTTAGAAGTTTTAAATGGTGACTTTGAGGTAGATAACCTTATGGGTTCTCTGAAAGAATCTGGTCATTTTCATGAAATACGATGTCAGTGTATATTTAATAAAGATTTGAGTCATATTTATTTTATATGCTAAGTATATATTTTAAATATAAAAGTTTAATATATATTTACTTTTCGTTGGTTCTATCTGATAAATTATTCATTTTTTATGTTCATATTTTAACACTGAATTTTACTAGTATGTCCTACTTGTGTCAGTGCTGTGTAATTTTGCATATCTGTAGACTGACATCTCGACTCTTGATTTAAGCCACTAGATTTCCACAAATCTTGCATAAAATTGCCAAATTAATAATAATATCACACTAACTTCTGCTAAAATGTGGACATGATGCCTTGTAATCCTTTGCTTTAATTATTTTATAAAAATATTTGGCAGAATGTACATTAACAAAAAAAGTATGGAATTTAGAAGGTAAAAGTATTGTTTTCGGGATAGGAAAAATACATCTATTTAATGCAATTGTTAATTGAAAAATATTCATCCACTTATCAAGAAAATCCATATGGATTTTGGGTCAACATAATTCAATAGCAGATCTGTGCTCGATTCGTTATGTGGCATGTGGACCCAGAATTCTCTTCTGTTTTGGGGGCATTTTGCAAACTAGCTTGTCAATTGTGTTTTTCCTTGTAGAAGATATTCCCCTGGGACAGTTTTCCAGGGGAGTCATTAGGAGATCACGTGGTATTTTAACTGTCTTTTTTCGCAAAATTACGAAACTTATATTGAAGCTCTTTGAAAGAGGCCTTGTGCTGAAATCTAATGACTCCCTTCTCAAACATGACATCTGCAGTTGATTTGTGATTGTTTGTTGGTGGATTATTAAAGAAATATTCCCTGCCATTGATGCCCAGCACCTCCATGTTTGTTGGTGGATTATTAAATAAATATTCCCTGCCATTGATGCCCAGCACCTCCAGTCATTTCAGGTCTTTTCAATATGGCCGTGGGTGCCGTCCGCAGTCATGAATCTGTGGCCTGGTGTCAGATATTTGAGGTTAATACTATATATTAATTTGGTTTTCAGAAAAGAAAATCCTGTGCATCTCTTTGCTTTTTAATAAGTTGATTCATCCCGTACCATAGCATAATGTTTATCTTATATACTTTACAATCTTTTCCTTCTTTAATGTCTTTTTCCCTCACGGTGGCAATTGTTTCGTTGAATACAATCAGTCGAGACACAGAGATGCGGCTTTTCAGTCCTGTAATCATTGGAAGCAAGAGAACTTTGAATTATCTTCATTATAGGCCTGACGAACGTCTTTCCATTATTATTGAATGATCTTTCCTATTTTCGGGGATGCATCGACCCCTCACGTCAGGCTGTGCTTTGTTCGTCCTTCTAACAGAATCTTCAGAATTTTTCACCACGTCGACAACGGCTATTGCCGCTGTATCCAAGAGTTCGTACGAAGAATGTCCGGCAGACCTGTATTTCATTTCCTGATTTATTGAGAAAGGAATAAGATTTCCCGGTTGTGTGTCGTAAGTGATGTTCCAATTCTCTTTGTGGATTTTGCCTCTCATTTCTGTCAATTGTGTTGTACATCTTCGCCTGCACTCGTCAGCACAAAGTGTAAGAAGTGGATGATTCTGCCTCTGAATGTGCTGCCTCTCTGCTGCCGTTCGAGGTCTTTTGGGAGGATTATTTTCTGTAACAGAATTCCCCTGGTTTGCTTGACTTCTGTCACAAAGTTTGGGTCATCTGATTCGTAATTTTCATTATTTTCTCGATTTGTATTAGCTATTGTTGCAGTACAGGCAGTCCCCGGGTTACGTCGTTGTGAGTAAAGTAAGCCTCATACAAGGAGAGTACTGCTTATAGCCAGTACGCTGCTTTTCTGGGATCACGCTGTGCACAGTGACTTTTCACAGTAAGAGGCTGATTTTAGTGTCATTATAAAGCTGAATACTTGTACATTATTTTGCCATGTTCATAAAAGGATAAAACTTATATACCATAAATGAAAAAGATGTGCAAAGTTGGCTGAAAATTGACCTCAATGACATACCAGTATGAGTCGTCAATAGAAGATTGAAAGCCAACTTTGCCTTGTTATTTTAAAGTATGGGACTTGTTGTATTCCTTTTGTGAAGCTTCATTTATAAAGTACAAGTATTAAGCTTTACTATGACACCAAAATCATCATTTTAACTTTTTAAAACTTTATTTTGATCTAGTCTTCACATCTTATTTGGAGATCAGTAAAAGTAGTAAAACTATTTAGTAGTAGAGAAGATAGAACTCCTATCCCATACAACTTTGCCACAGGGTAGTCATTAACCTGCAGAAGCCTCCCTCTAGAGGATGTCGTTCAATCGGAACTTGATAAGTTCGAGTCAAGATGCAATGCATTACTTCCCTAAAACTATTCTCCTGGCATTTGAATACATTTTTATCTATTTATGAATTTATTTTTCCTTTTTTAATAAGTGGGAGCTGCCATTTCTGCATTTCCTTTTACTTCTTACTTCTTCCAAATGAACAACACAATAATCTTTGGAAGCTTCTGGAATTTCAAGTCAGTGGCCCCTTTGGTGGGATTTTTCCATATGAATAGGATTCATCTTTTGAGTAATATTTTATATTAATAATAATAATAATAATAATAATTTAGCTATGAGGTTTATTCTTTACCTGAATCAACAGGGAACTGGAGATTTGTTTTAGATGTAATTTCAATTTTGTGTGTTTATGAAATATTCCAGGGTGGTATGTGTTTACATATGTTGTAATTGTGGTCAGAAGAGTATTGTAAATATTATTATTATTTTTATTTTGCTTACTACAAATGTACAATTATATAGTAAACTATATTACTCAGGTGTTCTGAATCAGTGTTTGTGTTAAAAAACACTGTTCAGGTTTTCGAAATTCTTTGCTTTTGTATTTTGCATAGTAATATAGTTTACGATATAATTGTGGATTTCTGTTACACAAACTGTTTTTCATGAGACTGTGAATTTCTTAGCAATATTATTATTATTATTATTAGTAGTATTACTGAATTACAGTTTTACATTTTTGTTCAGCTGACCTGTGGCCTCAAAGAAGGCTTTGACGACTCACAGCCTACTTAGCTGTGGACGAGCAGAGATTTGAGGAAGACAAAAGCCCTATATGGTGGTCGGCTTCTTCATTACTGCTGTAATATATTTGATATTACAGCAAAACTGTAATTCACTGAATTCACAGTACTTTTTGAAACATTACAAAAAAACAGGTAAGAGCACTGCCCTGAAATGGAAGACTGCAGTATCTGCAAAAATACAAAACTGAGAAAAATGGTAGATACTCCGTTGCCTTACCACTGATTTTGCAGATACTGCAAATGGGACCCCCTGAATGCTCATGCAAAAGCATTGCAGAATCATTCTGAAACTGCAGTAACTTGTGTATTAGTGCTTCACGAGGCCAACAGGTGGCATATCTCGGTTTCGACAATTTTGCTGATACAGCAGTTTTCCATTTTAGGTAAGGTTTTGCTTACAAAATAGTAGCTTACGAAAGAACACAAATGAATCAGTGTTCTTTTAAAATCCTCTTCTTTCATGTCTTTTCAGAACCAAAGAAAGTATGAGGTGTATTAAAAACGAAGTGAGTATAAGAATTAAAACTTTGTTAAACTGTGACTTTTTTTTAATCTATCCCTGATTTTGTTATCAAGCAATGACCTCGGTCAGCTGAAACAGTCCAGGTTTTAGATCACATCGTATGATCAGAATGCCAATGGGTTTTGTAGTGTCCCTGGATGAGACCGTCTAAAAGAACGAAGGTGGAGTTTTGGTCCGCTCCTCACATGGATTGTTGATGGTCCTGGCCTGGTAGGTCAAGTCTGGTGGTTGAATAATGAGTTTGGGTGGTACGACCTCAGGTTTTGAAACTGACGAGGGTGGGGTCAAGGAGCTGTGGTCAGTCACATTCCCCCATAACTGCAACGCTGAGAAGGCGAAAATCGTTAAGTGGATGTTAGCCGAGAAAACTGGACCACAAGAGTTTGCCGGAATCTTTTCTACAAGGTTGGCACTGTCTTGGGAACAAAGCCTTGTCAGTCATCACTGTGGGAAAGCTTTCTGCGATGATTCCAAGAGCTTTTTCCAGACAGGCCAAGCATGGTAGCTCCAAGAATCTTGATTCCATGGTTGTAAGCAGTGTGCATTTTCATTGTCACACTTGATAGATCAGGTTCTTGGAGCCCACCTTGTCACATCCATCAGTTTGGTGGTGGCGCTTGGTCTGCGAGACCTCAATTGCATAATCAACCAATCAACATATTCCAGCCACCGTGACTGAAAGTAGGTCCAGTCTTCAATGGAGCTAGCTGGCGACATCGCTTGACCTTTCCGACCTTTGCGGCAGCTGTGCGAGCTGTGTAGAGTTACGGACTGTGATCATAAATAGAAACGTGGTTCATTTTAATTGGATCGAGCAATGATCACAGACGACTGAAACACAACATATGCATTATAATTATGCAATTCTCCATTAACTTAGAGGTTATTGCAATTGTCTGGGTACAATACGGATATGATGTTGGTGGGTTCTTGTCGAGGTGAATTTCATAATTATATACTAAAAGAAGAGATTGGTCATGTAGGCCTATAGTAGACTGAAGTGACCCCAGAAACTTCGCTTAGGATACGCAGGATTTACCGTCATAAATCTAGGTATATTGGACGCAATAAATCCTGAGGAAAATAGGATTAATGTGAGCATGCTATATGCGTGAAGGAACAAGATAGAAATAAATGGAAAGGAGATTAATGAGGTTTAAATCCTTCAGCAAAATCAAAGAAACAGGATTTAAGAGGTTGAATCCTTCAACAAAATCAAAGAAGGATTTAAGAGGTTAAATCCTTCAACAAAATCAAAGAAGGATTTAAGAGGTTGAACCCTTCAACAAAATCAAAGAAAGAGGATTACAGTTATTAGGTTGAATCCTACAGGTAAGAGGTGGAAATATAGAGTTGGTGGGTAGTTAGTCTCTCTCTCTCTCTCTCTCTCTCTCTCTCTCTCTCTCTCTCTCTCTCTCTCTCAAAGCAATGGTTATCTCTCTCTCTAAGTATTAATTTCTCTCTCGCTCTCTCTAAAAGTAGTAATTTCTCTCTCTCTCTCAAAGCAATTTTCTCTCTCCCTCTCAAAACAATGGTTTCTCTCTCTCTCTCTCTCTCTAAGTAGTAATTTCTTTCTCTCTAAGTAGTGATTTCTCTCTTTCTCTGGCAATAGTGTCTCTGTCTCTCTAAGTAGTAATTTCTCTCTCTCTCTCTCTCTCTCTCTCTCTCTCTCTCTCTCAAACAGCAATTGTAATAGCAACAGAATAATCATACATTGAATTATTACATAGAAAATGTAATTATGTCTCCAAAGAAAATGTTAATTGGATATCCAAGCCATTTGTGTATATATTTGTATATATGTGTATATAGGTATATGTGTATGTATATGTGTATTCATGTATGTATTCTGTGATTGTATCCATGTATGTGCACAGTTTAATTTGTATAAATACAGATTTATGTGTGTTTGTTAATGTTTGTAGGATTATGTTGTATTAATGTGTAGGTGTGTATATTGGCACATACATGTGTATATACATACAGATGTATGTATACACACATGAGTATGTGTATACATAGGTATATTAGCTTGTGTGTGCATTTGAAATAGTGTTTGTAGGCCTATATATGTTTTAAATGTGTATATGTGTATCCACAATACACTGGCATATACACACTCATACACACATACACATGTGTATCTGTGTGTTTTATGGGCTATATAATAAGTGATTTGTTAAATATATAGGAAATCACCTAAATATTATAATTACAGTAAATGTCTTAGTTGGCTACAGGCAGTCATGTTGTTCACTTGTTTGGGATGAATTAATTTTAATATTTTCCGTTTTTTTTGGTTTTGTCATTTGTTTTGTGGTGTTGTCTATGATAAATTAATGTATTAATACATTAATTTATTAGCGTGAAAACGAGTAGTTTATTTTATATGTAATATTTAGTAACAATTGTTACCTAGATTTTCCAATTTTCACCAAAAATCTTTTAATATTTTCTTGTTTTTGTTGTTTTTCTTCATTAAAATCGTTATTCTCTGATAAATGAATGTATTAATAAATTTCCTTCCATAATACATTAATGTATTAACAAAAAAGCAGGTAGTTCATTTTATATATAATATTTAAGATTAACAATTGTTACCCAAACAAACAACTCTCCACTGAAAACTCTGACAAGACTGACCTTGTCTCAGCAACCAATCAGAACTCGTCTTTACATAGTCCAGCCAAGGAGGATGGCTTTTAAATACCCTTATTGAAATGCCCAAGTCCTCAGCCAATCAGAAACGAGTTTGTAATCCTGTCTCTTGACTGGTCCAGGGAGAATTGGGCAATGATTTTCCAGAAGTCTGGGACAAGACTGAGTGTTTATAGCTAGAGTGAAAATAGTGACATTTTTTATGGAATTAATTGTAAGTTTATTCATTATATTTAAATTGTTTTAGATTTTGGGTCATGTTGGGATCATGTTGGACCACATTGGGTCACATTTTGGGCATTCATTGACCAATTTATAACCCAAAATAGGGTTTTATTGACGTGTGAAGTGAATAGGGGCCCAAGAAATTGTCAAAACTCCCCAAAATTCGAGGAAAATGATACATTCTTGATCAAATTGGTGTCGCATTGTGTCATATTGGGTCACAGTGGGTTATGTTGGGCAAATTTTGGGCATTCATTTACCAATTTATGACCCAAAATAGGGTTTTATTGCAGTATGAAGTGAGTTAGGGGCCATTAAATTGTAAAAAATGCCCAAAATTCGAGGAATTTGGTAGATTCTCAGTCAAATTGGGGTCACATTGTGTCAATTTAGATCCCATTGTGTCATATTGGGTCACATTGGGTTACGTTGGGTCATATTTTGGGCATTCATTGACCAATTTATTACCCAAAACAGGGTTTTTTTTTTGCAGTGTGAAGGAAGTTAGGGGCCATCAAACTGTCAAGGAATTTCACAGATTCTGGGTCAAACAAGTCACATTGGGTTATGTGGGTCATACTTGGATATGCACCAAGGTATTTATGGGGTTTGACCAATTAATGACCCCAATTGGGTATCATTGAAGGGTAAAATTGGTTTAGTCCTAGTGAATGGTCATAAATACCCAGATATTGTGGAATTTACTAGATTCTGGGTCCAATTGGGGTCAGTATAGGTCACATTCAGTGTTTAGTGACAAATTAATGCCCCATAATTGAGTTTTATTAAAGCCTTAAATAAATTTTAGGCTCCCACAATCCTCTGCAGAGTCTGGTATGTGATGAATTGACCTTATTTGACCTAAATTGACATTTTTCTTATGAATAAGGTCACTTAAATGTGGTGTCAATTGATACCTTGTGTAGGATAAGTCAGTGTAATGTTATAGGTTGTAATAACTGGTTATATATAGAGGTTATGATCTGACATATGGGTTGTAGGTCAGTGATGACCTATTGTTTTATTTAAACTGTTTACAACCTTCATAATCGCTGGAACAGTCCTGGCCAAATTTAAGGATATAGGTCAGGTTAGGTCATACTGAGGTTGTTATAAGTGTTATAACACACCACACACACACTCTCTCTCTCTCTCTCTCTCTCTCTCGTCTCTCTCTCTCTCTCTCTCTCTCTCCTCTCTCTCTCTCTCTCTCTCTCTCTCTCTCTCTCTCTATTGCGTTCGTCACCTACCACAGCCGATTATTCTCCCTCGATATTCGAGACTAAAGTTAAATTTTTAGTGGCCTTTTTAGCCTAATTACCGGTATAAAACCTATTAAAATTATATATCAATGAAAATTTCACTTATCGAACTATTTCACTGTGTCAGGATAATGTAAATATATTAATATTTATAATTTTGCCAAATTTTTGAAAAATATATCTTTCTCCGATCGGCCAACTTTTACCAACAGTACGAATGCAATTGTAACATTTTCTTTATGTCGATGTTTGTCAGTGTTATGTGTCGCAAATACCATTGAATTATATATCAATGTAGAGGTAATTTATCATACTATTTCACGATATATTGGGAGATATGATATATTAATGTTCCGATTTACTGAGAATTTTTTAATGTCACATAAACCGCTATTCCACTCGGCGAACTGACGACGCCAATGATCTATAGTGTATAGTGTTTGAAAACGCTTTATCATACCACACGTAGCTTAAATAGTAGTAAATATTATATCATTGGAAATGAAATTTATCAGGCTTTCGAAAGGTGTAAACAAAAGTGATATATCACTTTTCTCCTATTTATCATGAATTGTTAAATAAAAGTACGATTTTGTTCGTTACGGCTAACTTTTACTCGTAACATCGATACTTATTTCTGCTTTTTAGGTGTTTTTAAATATACCATGATAAAGATCAACTCTTTAGCTTTAAAATGACACCTAATTTATCAACATAGCTTCAATTATAACTTTACATCGGGCGATGAAAGAAAATTATTGCCATAGAAATTTGCACTTTAGTTACCCCGAATCCTGGAAACATTCTCTCTCTCTCTCTCTCTCTCTCTCTCTCTCTCTCTCTCTCTCTCTCTCTCTCTCTCTCTCTCTCTCTCTCTCTCTCTCTCTCTCTCAGATGAAAACGTCATCTATATGCTATTTGGGTGATATACATTTTTTTTAGCAAATTTTGTAAAAACCAAATAAATAAATTTGCGTTGACAGCCTGCCAACCTATTATTCGAGCCTAAAGTTGCATTTTTTTTATTGTCGTTTTAACCTCATTACCGGCAGGAAATCTATTAAAATTATATATAATTAAAAATTTTACTTATCGATCTATTACACTGTATAAAGATAATGTAAATATATTACTATCTGTAATTTTGCCAAATTTTTAAAAAATATATATTTCTCCGATCGGCCAACGTACCAGTGCGGCGGTGGGAATGATTTTTTTTTTTTTTTGCATTTTTTTATCGATTTTTTTGTTAGTGTTATGTGGCGCAAATACTATTGAATTATATATCAATGTAAATTTAATTTATCATACTATTCCACGATATATTGGGAGACATGATATATTAATATTCCGATTTACTGAGAATTTTTTAATAAGTCACATAAACTGCTATTCCACTCGGCAAACTTACGACGCCACTGAACTATATTTTACAATTTTTTGAAAGAGCTTTATCATATCATACGTAGCTTAAATAGTAGTAGATATTATATCATTGGAAATTAAATTTATCAGGCTTTATCAAGGTGTAAACATAAGTGGTATTTCACTTTTCTCAGAATTTATCATGAATTGTTAAAGAAAAGTATCCGATTTTGTTCGTTACGGCTAAGTTTTACTCGTAACATCGATACTTATTTTTGCTTTTTAGGTGTTTTTAAATATACCATGATAAATATCAACTCTTTCGCTTTAAAATGACACCTAATTCATTAACGTAGCTTCAATTATAACTTTACACCGAGCGATCAAAGCAAATTATTGTCATAGAAATTTATGCTTTAGTTACCCCAAATTCTGGAAGCATTGTAAAGTCACCAAAGAAAACATGCTCAGCGGAGACTTAATTAATGGCGCCGCCGAAACACTACGGCATTCTCTCTCTCTCTCTCTCTCTCTCTCTCTCTCTCTCTCTCTCTCTCTCTCTCTCTCTCTCTCTCTCTCTCTCTCTCTCTCTCTCTCTCTCTCTCTCTCTCTCTCTGAAGAAAACGTCATTTATATGCTATCTGGGTGAGATACGTACGTTTTTTTTTTTTTTTAGCAAATTTTGTAAAAACCAAATAAATTTGCGCTGACAGCCTACCAACCTATTATTCTCGCTCGATATTCGAGCCTAAAGTTGCATTTTTTATTGTCAATTTAACCTCATTCCCGGTAGAAAATATATTAAAGTTATATATCATTAAAAATTTTAATTATCAATCTATTACACTGTATAAAGACAATGTAAATATATCACTATCTGTAATTTTGCCAAATTTTTAAAAAATATATCTTTCTCCGATCGGCCAACTCTTACCAGCAGTGCAAATGTTATTGTAACATTTTTTTATATCGATTTTTGTTAGTGTTATGTGGCGCAAATACTATTGAATTATACATCAGTGTAAAGGTAATTTATCATACTTTTTTCACGTTATATTGGGAAATATGATATATTAATATTTCGATTTATTGGGATTTTTTAATAAGAGTCACTTAAACCGCTGTTCCACTCGGCGAACTTACAACCCCACTGAACTATTTTTTACAGTTTTTTGAAAGCGCTTTATCATATCATACGTAGCTAAAATGGTGATAAATATTATATCATTGGAAAGGCAATTTATCAGGCTTTAACAGGGTGTAAATAGCAGTGATATATAATTTTTCTCCGATTTATCATGAATTGTTAAAAAAAAAGTAGTACGATTTTTTTTCGTTACGGCTAACTTTTACTCGTAATATCGATATTTAATTTTAATTTTTAGGAATTTTTAAACATATCATGATAAAGATCAACTCTTTAGCTTTAAAATGACACCTAATTCATTAACGTAGATTCAAATATGACGTCATACGGAGCGATTGAAAAAAATAATTGGTAGGAATTTTTGTTCAGTGAAAGAGTTACTGGGCCCAAAAGACGTCAGTTATTCGTCTCTCTCTCTCTCTCTCTCTCTCTCTCGCTCTCTCTCTCTCTCTCTCTCTCTCTCTCTCTCTCTCTCTCTCTCTCTCTCTCTCTCTCTCTCTCTTCGTCGTCTGCAATCGGGGACGACGGAAATGGCTTCATTTCTTCGTAATTAAATCGAAATTAAATGAATCGGACCAGCAGAAATTTGGGAAATATATCGCAGATGATTCAGAAATCATGAAATAAATAAAAATCCAGTAATTAAATAAAATAATGGATGAAAAAGCGACGCATTCGAGTATGAATGAAAAAAATTATCTACAATCTTACTTTCTTTTTCCCGGTGACTTCGATTGCTAATAAAAAACACCATTTTCAATCTTTATCTTTCTCTCTTATATTCTCTCTCTTTTTTACTGTTGCGTTTGTAACGAATTTATTACGTTTATCTTCGTTATCATTTATTTATTTGTCATCGAATGCATTCCATGATACGAATCACAACGTCGTCCTACAGATTGAAATCATCATATTTAGACCAATTAAGCTTTAATTCCCATATGTTTTCACCCTCGAATTCGTTAATTAGTGGCAGAATTCGACGCAAATGGGTTAAATAGTCCTTAATTACGTTATTACCTTGGAATGACGTCAGCCGAATCTCGGCGTGATTTCAGGCCTTAGAGATCGTGTCTCGACGACAAAATCGATGAAATTGAATAAAATTGGTCTTAATTTTAATATATATTCATCCTGGAATGAGTTTTGTAGTGGCGGGGATTATTTGCAGTAGGAATAATGATCGGTAATTATCTGGGTTCTTTGGAATCCTTATAGCCAGAGGTTCCTACTAGGGTACAAGGCCTAGCCATTGGTAGCCAAGTATTTTGGCTATCTATCTATTTATCTATCTGCTTCGTCGTGGAACCTTTGTATTTGATCAAATTTAATATATTTGTTGCTATTTGGTCCTAATTATAAGTTTAAAATCATTAAAGAATATATCCTAGTAGGCCTAACTTTGGCTATTAGTTTAAAGCTATTGAATATACCCTACAGGATCTTAAATACCCTGACCTAACCTTGATACCCTCAGACAGGAGACATTCATGTCTATATGTACATTTAAAACCTGATAAAGCCTTTCTCAGATGATTAATGACTACAGTAGGCCATCCCAAGCTAGATATAATTCATACGTCTGCAGTAATTCTAAAGACGTAGGTAATTTCTTCCTGACGTAGGGTAGTCGCTCATCCGTACTTCTGAGTAGAAGGTTACGCCAATCCTTAGGGGTTATTATATTCCTGGGACGTATCCATGACTGAGGCTAAACGCATGCCCTTCCCAGGTTAGTCGAGGCTATGGTGGTCATTTTCCACCTATGCCAAGCTATGCCCAGGGAATTCTTTGTTTTATATGTACATAGTAATTAAATAGGACCAGAGATTAATCAGTAGATTATGTTGGGAAAATTATATTACAAATAAGAAAATATCAGAGATTTGAGTCCAAAGTCTGGGAAACTGACCGAGACTTCAGAGACTGAGATTGTCTGTACATGTCATGGGAAGAGATCAGGGAAATATGACCACAAAAGCAGTTGATTTGCAAGTGATAGGACCAAGATGACCTCTTGGAGGCCCCAGGGAATCATGGGGAAAGGGGTAAGATGCAGATTTAGGCCTGACAGAAGCTCAGGCACAAAGTGAAGGAGATTAGAATGAAAAAAGTATATAACTATTTCACGTCTCATGAAGGATAAGTCGTAGTCAAAAGGATTTATGATATTGCAATATATTTTATCTATAAGCCTGTATGTTTTAGGAATGTGGGAATAATTAGAGTAATTTTAAACCCATCTTTGAGAAGAGAAAGGTAATCTTATACTAACTAAGAGGATAGATTCTTCTCTTGACCATCCTTAAAGGATGTCCCATAGGAATTCACCCTAGTTTAATCCTGTTTAGGACACAATTCCTTTTTTATAAAAGGATTATAAAGATTATATTGATAGCAGAATTGGCATATACCCCATATATTGGGAATAAGCAGTACATGAATAATTTTTGTTGCTTTAAAAATTTAGCATTGAAGATGTGTGTGTATACATAGACTTACAATATATATATATATATATATATATATATATATATATATATATATATATATATATTATATATATATATATATATATATATATATATATATATATATATATATATATATATATATATATATATATATATACAATGTTTTACTTAAATACGTTTTATTTATATTAGTTTGTAATTTATCTATTTTTCTATGAGTTCAGTATTAGTTATGCAACAGGAGATTCACTATTAGTTCACTATTAGTCATGCAACAGGAGATTCACTATAAGTTCACTATTAGTCATGCAATAGGAGACTCCCTATTAGTTCACTATTAGTCATGCAAAAGGAAATTCACTAGTAGTTCACTATTAGTCATGCAACAGGGGATTCACTATTAATTATGAAAAAAGAGATTCACTATTAGTTCACTATTAGTCATGTAACAGGAGATTCACTATTAGTTCACTATGTCTTGTAACAGGAGATTCACTATTAGTTCACTATTAGTCATGTAACAGGAGATTAACTATTAGTTCACTATTAGTCATACAACAGGAAATTCACTATTAGCTCACAATTAGTCATGCAACAGGAGATTCATTATTAATTCACTATTAGTCATGTAACAAGAGATTCACTATTAGTCATGCAATAGGAAATTCACTATTAGCTCACAATTAGTCATGCAACAGGAGATTCATTATTAGTTCTCTATTAGTCAAACAACAGGAAATTCACTATTAGTTCACTATTAGTCATGTAACAGGAGATTCATTATTAGTCCACTATTAGTCATACAACAGGAAATTCACTATTGGTTCGCTATTAGTCATGTAACAAGAGATTCACTATTAGGCATGCAACAGGAGATTCATTATTAGTTCTCTATTAGTCATACAACAGGAAATTCACCATTAGTTCACTATTAGTCATGTAACAAGAGATTCACTATTAGTCTTGCAACAGGAAATTCACTATTAGTTCACCATTAGTAATGCAACAGGAGATTCATTATTAGTTAACTATTAGTCATACAACAGGAAATTCACTATTAGTTTACCATTAGTCATGCAACAAGAGATTCACTGTTAGTTCATTATTAGTCCGGCATCTGGAAATTCTCTGTTAATTTAGTATTAGTCATGCAACAGGAGATTCACTATTAGTTCACTATTTGTCATGCAAAAAAATGTTCACTATTAGTTCACTGTTAGTCATAGGGCAGGAGATTCACTATTAGTTCTGAAAAAGGAGATTCACTATACTATAAGTTCATTATTAATCAAGCAACAGGAGATTTACTATTAGTTCACTATTAGTCAAGAAACAGATTCACTGTTAGTTCCCTATTAGTCATGCAAAAGGAAATTCACAACTAGTTATGAAACAGACGATTCACTATTAGTTCACTATTCGTCTTGCAACAGGAAATTCACTATTAGTTCACTACCAGTCATGCAACAGGAGATTCACTATTAGTTCACTAATAATCATGAAACAGGAGATTCACTATTAGTTCACTATTAGCCTTGCAACAGGAGAGTCACTATTAGTTCATTTTCATCATGCAACAGGAGATTCACTATTAGTTCAGTCAGAATTAGTCATGTAATAGGAGATTCACTATTAGTTCACTATTAATCATGTATCAGGAGACTCACTATTAGTTCACTATCAGTTATGCAACAGGAGACTCACTATTAGTTCAGTATTAGTCATGCAACAGGGGATTTACTATTAGTTCACTATTAGTCATGCAACAGGGAATTCACTATTATTTCACTATCAGTCATGCAACAGGAGATTCACTATTAGTTCATTATTATTCATGCTACAGGAGACTCACTATTAGTTCATTATTGGTCATGCAACAGGAAATTCACTATTAGTTCACTATTAGTCATGCAACAGGAGATTCACTCTTAGTTCACTATTATTCATGCAACAGGAGATTCACTATTAGTTCAGTGGCAGTACAGCACATGATGTACATTTTTAGGGCACACTGTAATCGATAATAATAATAATAATAATAATAATAATAATAATAATAATAATAATAATAATAATAATAATAATAATAATAATAATATTCTGTGTCTTGAGTAAAATGATTTCCAGACTTTTGGTAAATTATCCACAATATTTGTATTGATTTTTCTTGTGGTTCTGTATAATGACATTAGATATGGCTGTATTAAAAGTATCATTATTAAAGGGATTAACTCCATCTTGTCTGTGTCTGTGCATGTGTCTGTGTGTGTCTGTCACCTAATAAAATATCAGGCTGAAACTACGACATCAAATATAAATAGAAATGAGCCACAAATCTTTCTCTGCATCAGGACTTTTCTTGAACTACAGCTAATGTTTCTTCTGTGCTTCCATTCCAGAACCTCATGGTGGGTGCTTCCAGACCAGAGGACTCCTGGATAAGCTGGAAGGTTCCAGGCAGCGGAATACTCAGAGACAGTCAGCAAAGTAAGTTCCTGGGGGCGTCTCAAGTTCAGAGGTCTGTTGCTGGGTGGATGTCTGTGTTTTCTTTGTGTGTGTGTGCGTGTTTGTGTGTGTGTGTAATTGTTATGGGATGTTTGAAGCCCCTTAGGGAAATACTATTGAGATCAGTGACAGCCTTATGGTTTAGCTGAAAATTGTTTAAAACCTGCTTTTGAAATTGCAAGCATTCGTCTGCCTGTCTAAGAGGCATTAATGGTAGGTAACCTGAGCTGTTATAGGTGATGAGTGGTTTCTATGTAATGTTTTATAGGTTGTGCCTCTTCTATCAAATACTGACCATTTTGGAAACCACTGTTGTTGTTCCATGATATCAGTCGTATGGTCCAGTTATTTATGGTGAGACATTGTAAACTCATATAGTGAATTGTTATTTAGGGCAAGACTGTAAACTCATATAGTGAAATGTGATTCAGGATGAGACACTGTAAACTCATACAGTGAATTGTTATTTAGGGTGAGACACTGTAAGCTCATATAGTGAATTGTTATTTAGGGTGAGACACTGTAAACTCATATAGTGAATTGTTATTCAGGATGAGACACTGTAAACTCATACAGTGAATTGTTATTTAGGGTGAGACACTGTAAACTCACATAGTGAATATTTATTTAGGGTGAGACACTGTAAACTCATATAGTGAATTGTGATGCAGGACGAGACACTGTAAACTCATATAGTGAATTATTTATGGTGAGACACTGTAAACTCATATAGTGAAATGTTACTTAGGGTGAGACACTGTAAACTCATATAGTGAATTGTTATTTAGGATGAGACACTGTACACTCATATAGTGAATTGTGATTCAGGATGAGACACTGTAAACTCATATAGTGAATTGTTATTTAGGGTGAGACACTGTAAACTCATATAGTGAATTGTTATTTAGGGTGAGACACTGTAAACTCATATAGTGAATTGTTATTTAGGGTGAGACACTGTAAACTCATATAGTGAATTGTTATTTAGGATGAGACACTGTACACTCATATAGTGAATTGTGATTCAGGATGAGACACTGTAAACTCATATAGTGAATTGTTATTTAGGATGAGACACTGTACACT
Organism: Macrobrachium rosenbergii; assembly: GCA_039081455.1. NCBI lineage: Eukaryota > Metazoa > Arthropoda > Malacostraca > Decapoda > Palaemonidae > Macrobrachium > Macrobrachium rosenbergii. The sequence goes on from JANJGK010001805.1 coordinate 104,659, forward strand.
CATATAGTGAATTGTGATTCAGGATGAGACACTGTAAACTCATATAGTGAAATGTTACTTAGGGTGAGACACTGTAAACTCACATAGTGAATTGTGATTTATGGTGAGACACTGTAAACTCATATAGTGAATTGTTATTTAGGGTGAGACACTGTAAACTCATATAGTGAATTGTGATTCAGGATGAGACACTGTAAACTCATATAGTGAATTGTTATTTAGGGTGAGACACTGTAAACTCATATAGTGAATTGGTATTTAGGGTGAGACACTGTAAACTTACATAATGAATTGTTATTTATGGTGAGACACTGTAAACTTACATAATGAATTGTTATTTATGGTGAGACACTGTAAACTCACATAGTGAATTGTGATTTAGGGTGAGACACTGTAAACTCATATAGTGAATTATAGTGAATTGTGATTCCTTCTGCAAACTGTAGTGCATCTTGAAAGCATGTCACTGATTCTATCATTGCTTTGATGCAAAATTTCTGGCTCAAATTTGGGCTTATATTGTTAAATCAGAGCTTTATATAAAGCTTCATAAAGCTTCCCCTTCAACGAGTGCTTTAGAGAACTTTAATCTCAGTGACTGAGATGGTTTGTACATGTAGTGGGAAGGTGGTAGGGAAAGTTGACCGGAAAAGCAGTAGATTTGGGAGTAATAATGACTTCTTGGATGCCCCAGGGAATCATTGGAAAAGGGGAGTGTTGCTTACAGTACACCTTCCACAGCACACAGTATGCTTTGCTGCACTGCTTTCTGCCTCTTTATATTCTCCAGTAATGAATCTTTATCTTGCTTAGAAACTGCTGGACCAATTTCGACCAAATTGTTTATGAATTGGTATAAATTGCTTAATATCTCATTTGCATAAATTTCAATTCCTTTGCTTTTTTTATTATTAAGGGATTTCATTATTATTATTATTATTATTATTATTATTATTATTATTATTATTATTATTATTATTATTATTATTATTATTATTATTATTATTATTATTATTATTAACGTAATTTTGATGAAAATCATTTTGATGAAAAAAGATATTCAGAAGAAAATAAAAATCTCCCATTGACATCCTCACCATCACAGATTACTGAGGACCTTATGGGGGAAAATCAAATTATTAAAGGCTTATGGGAGAAATTAGATAAACTCACAATTACTCATTCCCAACTCTCCAACTCATTACCAACTCTCCAACTCGCTCTCCAACTCTCTCGAACTCACTACTACTCATTACCAACTCTCCAACTCACTCTCCAACTCACTACAACTCATTACCAACTCTCCATCTCTCCAACTCACTACTACTCATTACCAACTCTCCAACTCACTCTCCAACTCTCCAACTCACTACAACTCATTATCAACTCTCCAACTCACTCTCCAACTCACACTACAACTCATTACCAACTCTTCAACTCACTACAACTCATTACCAACTCTCCAACTCACTACAACTCACTCTCCAACTCTCCAACTCACTACAACTCACTCTCCAACTCTCCAACTCACTGCAGCTCATTACCAACTCTCCAACTCCCTCTCCATCTCTCCAACTCACTACAACTCATTACCAACTCTCCAACTCACTACAACTCACTCTCCAACTGACTACAACTCACTCTCCAACTCTCCGACTCACTACAACTCATTACCAATTCTCCAACTCACTACAACTCATTACCAACACTCTAACTCACTCTCCAACTCACTACATCTCATTACCAACTCTCCAACTCACTACAACTCACTCTCCAACTCACTACAACTCACTCTCCAACTCTCCAACTCACTGCAGCTCATTACCAACTCTCCAACTCACTACAACTCATTACCAACTCTCCAACTCACTACAACTCACTCTCCAACTCTCCAACTCACTACAACTCATTACCAACTCTCCAACTCACTACAACTCACTCTCTAACTCCCCAACTCACTACAACTCATTACCAACTCTCCAACTCACTCTCCAACTCTCCAACTCACTGCAGCTCATTACCAACTCTCCAACTCACTCTCCAACTCTCCAACTCACTACATCTCATTACCAACTCTGCAACTCACTACAACTCATTACCAACTCTCCAACTCACTATAACTCACTCTCCAACCCTCCAACTCACTACAACTCATTTTCAACTCTCCAACTCACTACAACTCACTCTCCAACTCCCCAACTCACTACAACTCCCTCTCCAACTCACTCTCCAACTCTCCAACTCACTACAACTCATTATTTCATGTTGAATCCTACAAAGGAAAGGCTGAGGTACAAATGATTTGTGATGCCTATACAAACAATTTATCTATAAACATGTCTATTTAAGGAGTATGGCTATACATACTTTACTATTTATCTATAAACATGTCTATTTAAGGAGTATGGCTATACATACTTTACTATTTATCTATAAACATGTCTATTTAAGGAGTTTGTCTATACATACAATTTAATTTATCTATAAAAATGTCTAAGGAGTATTTCTATACATACAATACTATTTATCTATCAACATGTCTATTTAAGGTGTACTTCTATACATACACTACTATTTATCCATAAACACATCTATTAAAGGTGTCTGTAAATAGTTATATATAGGAAGAAAAGTCTTGTCATAATTTTTAGGTCCTTAGTATTGCATTAACCCATAGGATAGATTTTATATAGATTTCATCATTTTTTTCCTATTTATCCCTATAGGGCAATTATATGTGTGTATATAGATATAATGAATATATGTATATATAGATATAATGATTATATGTATATATATGTATTAATGAAGGTCCATCTTATTATTAAGGTCTATTCATTAATGAATAATAATAATAATAATAATAATAATAATAATAATAATAATAATAATAATAATAATAGTAATAATAATAATTTTATTATCATTAATATTATTTGCATTATTTTTATTAGTGAAGGGATTGTTGCTTACAGTACACCTTCCACAGCACACAGTATGCTTTGCTGCGCTGCTTTCACCCTCTTTATATTCTCCAGCAATAAATCGTTATCTTGCTTAGGAACCACTGGAGCAATTTCAACCAAATTGTTCAGATGAATTGATAAGAATTACTTAATCTCTCTCTCTCTCTCTCTCTCTCTCTCTCTCTCTCTCTCTCTCTCTCTCTCTCTCTCTCTCTCTCTCTCTCTCTCTCTCAGATAGAAACCTCATTATCTGCCATTTTTATGAGACATCTACATTACTCTCCCTCTCTCTCTCGAGCCTTCAGTAGCATTTTTTAATTTTTTTAGCCTCATTCCAAATACACAATCTATTAAAATTATATATCATTGAAAAGTTCACTTATAGATCTATTTAACTATATAAAGAAAATGTAAATATATTAATATTTGTAATTTTGACAAATTTTTTAAAAATATATCTCTCTCCGATCGGACAACTTGTACCAGCAGTGGGAATGTCATTTTTTTTTTAGCATTTTTTTTATATCGATGTTTGTTAGTGTTATGTGGCTCAAATACTGTTGAATGATATATCAGTGTAAAGGTAATTTATCATAATATTTCACGATATATTGGGATATATGATATATTAATATTTCGATTTACTGAGAATTTTTTAATAAGAGTCACATAAACAGCTATTCCGCTTGGCGAACTTAACGACGCCACTGATCTATATTTTACAGTTTTTTGAAAGCGATTTATCATATCATACGTAGCTTAAATAGTATTAAATATTATACCATTGAAAATGCAATTTATCAGGCTTTAACAAGGTGTAAACAGAAGTGATATATAATTTTTATTCGATTTATCATGAATTGTTAAAAAAAGTAATACGATTTTTTTTCGTCACGGCTAAATTTTACTCGTAATATCGATACTTATTTTTGCTTTTTAGGCGTTTTTAAATATACCATGATAAAGATCAACTCCTTAGCTTTAAAATGACACCTAATTCATTAACGTCGCTTCAAATATAACTTTACATCGAGCGATGAAAGAAAATTATTGCCATAGAAATTTGCAATTTAGTTACCCCAAATCCTGGAAACATTCTCTCTCTCTCTCTCTCTCTCTCTCTCTCTCTCTCTCTCTCTCTCTCTCTCTCTCTCTCTCTCTCTCTCTCAGAAGAGAACGTTATTTATATGTTATTTGCGTGAGATAAGTACTTTTTTTTTTTAGCAAATTTGTAAAACCAAATAAATAAATTTGCGCTGACAGCCTGCCAACCTATTATTCTCGCTCGATATTCGAGCCTAAAGTTGCATTTTTTAAATTGTTTTTTAACCTCATTCCCGGCAGGAAATCTATTAAAATTATATATCATTAAAAATTTCAACTTTCGGTCTATTACACTGTATAAGGATAATGTAAATATATTACTATCTGTAATTTTGCCAAATTGTCGAAAAATATATCTTTCTCCGATCGGCCAACTCGTACCAGCGCGGCGGTGGGAATGATTTTTTTTTTTTTTTTTTGCATTTTTGTATCGGTGTTTTGTTAGCGTTATGTGGCGCAAATACTATTGAATTATATATCAGTGTAAAGGTAATTTATCATACTATTCCTTGATGTATTGGGAGACTTGATATATTAATGTTCCGATTTACTGAGAATTTTTTAATAAGAGTCACATAAACAGCTATTCTGCTCGGCGAACTTAACGACGCCACTGATCTATATTTTACAGTTTTTTGAAAGCGATTTATCATACCATACGTAGCTCAAATAGTAGTAAATATTATATGATTGGAAAGGTAATTTATCAGGCTTTAACAAGGCGTAAACAGAAGTGATATATAATTTTTCTCCGATTTATCATGAATTGTTAAAGAAAAGTAACACGACTTTTTTCAGTTACGGCGAACTTTTCCTCGTAATATCGATATTGAATTTTAATCTTTAGGCATTTTTAAACATATCACGATAAAGACCATCTCTTTAGCTTTAAAATGACACCTAATTCATCAACGTAGCTTCAAATATGACGTCATACGGAGCGATTGAAAAAAATAAATGGTAGGAATTTCCGTTCAGCGAAGTTCGTATCCTTGCCCAAAAAGACGTTAGTTATTCTCTCTCTCTCTCTCTCTCTCTCTCTCTCTCTCTCTCTCTCTCTCTCTCTCTCTCTCTCTCTCTCTACGTCGTCTGCAATCGGGAACGACGAAATTGGCCTCATTTCTATTTAAATAATTTGAAATTGACGGAATTAGAGCATCAGGAATTTGGGAAATATATCATAGACGATTCAGAAGCCATGAAATAGATAAAAATCGAGTCATTAAATGAAATAATGGATGAAAAATCGGCGCATTCGAGTATGAATAAAGATATTTATCATCGATAATCTTCCATTTTATATCTTCCTCTTTCTCGCTCACGTTCTCTCTCTCATTTGCAGTCGCGTTTATAACGAATTTATTACGTTTATCTTCGTTATCGTTCGTTTAACTGAATAAACGAATGCATATGTGGTGGCCTGGCTCGTGGGGGATGTACGATTCTTTCTTAAGGGACCGTGTTCAGCGAATCCCCTTTAGACCGATTTTAACGCTAAAATAGGTTGAATTTGGAGGTTTAAAGTGTTTTTAAAGGTTATTTATCATTATTAGTATTATTAAAACGAATATTTCCCCATTTATCGTCCTTAAGATTTGTTTTATAACGATTTCGGTCGATCCCTTGGTGGCCTGTGGAGGGTCTACTGTGACGTCATCGTCCATCTTCACTGGAATGGCGGGAAATTGAAATATCGTCTGCGAAGTACAAAAAAGGCTCCTTTTAATCTCGTTAAAGTGACTTTTCTGTTGAATTAGTTTAAAAATGTTAGAAAAATCCATCGGGATTAAGAAAACGACTTTGAAAACGGGATGAAAGACGGAAATCGATAAAGAAAGTCGAAATAAAGGTGTGGTTTCCCAAGACCAGCTCAGAGCAGATTGCTCTCCCATATTTGAGTTGATTTAACACTTTGACAGGACGTATTTAACGTTATATAACTCATTTTATGCGTTATATAACTCAGTCTCGTTCATATGACGAACTCCATTCCGTTAAATTACGTTTATCTTCGTCAATATTCGTCAATTTCATTCTTCAATTTCATCCTTCAATTTCGTTCTTCAAAAATGGCGCCAAAATCAGACGACGTCGACGATCGGGGCCGACGGAAATGCCTTCGTTTCTTCGTAATTATATCGAAAATGAATGAACTGGAGCAGTACAAATTTGGGAAATGTATCTTAGATGGTTCAGAAGCCATGATATAGATAAAAATTGGGTCGTTCAATAAAATAATGGACGGAAAAGCGAATCTTTTTTATGCCCATTTGGCCAGAGTCATATCCTCAAACATGGCGTATTGGATGGAGTACAATGATATTTATACGTTTTGAAATCATTATCGTCGTCATTATAACGTACTTGATTCCTTTTAACTTCGTTATTACTCTTTTTAAATCATTATCGTCGTCATTATAACGTACTTGATTCCTTTTAACTTCGTTATTACTCTTTTTAAATAATTATCGTCGTCATTATAACGTACTTGATTCCTTTTAACTTCGTTATTACTCTTTTTATTCCAATTATCTAAGAAAATCTTACTGGCTTCGACATGGAATGGCCGTCGAGGCAGCCAAATATAGGCTACATCATTGGAAAGGCAATTTATCAGGCTTTAACAAGGTGTAAACAGAAGTGATATATCACTTTTCTCCGATTTATCATGAATTGTTAAAAAAAAGTAACACGACTTTTTTCCGTTACGGCGAACTTTTACTCGTGATATCGATATTTAATTTTAATTTTTAGGAATTTTTAAACATATCATGATAAAGATCAACTCTTTAGCTTTAAAATGACACCTAATTCATTATCGTAGCTTCAAATATGACGTCATACGGAGCGATTGAAAAAAATAAATGGTAGGAATTTTCGTTCAGCGAAAGAGTGACTTGGCCCCATAAGACGTTAGTTATTCTCTCTCTCTCTCTCTCTCTCTCTCTCTCTCTCTCTCTCTCTCTCTCTCTCTCTCTCTCTCTCTCTCTCTCTCTCTCTAAGTCGTCTGCAATCGGCGCCGACGAAATTAACTTAATTTCTTCGTAATTAAATTAAAATTAAATGAATTGGACCAGCAGAAATTTGGGAAATATATCGTAGACGATTCAGAAGCCACGAAATAGATAAAAATTGGGTCATTTAAATAAAATAAATGGATGGAAAAGCGACGCATTCGAGTATGAATCAAAATATTCATCATCGATAATAATCTTAGTTATTCTTTCCTGGAGACTTCGATTGCTTTTAAAAACACCATTTTCCATCTTTATCTTTCTCTCTTACATTCTCTCTCTCTCTCACATTCTCTCTCTCTCTTTTACTGTTGCGTTTGTAACGAATTTATCACGTTTATCTTTTTTATCATTTATTTATTTGTCATCGAATGCATCCCATGATACGAATCAAAACGTCGTCCTACAGATTGAAATCATCATATTTAGACCAATTAAGCTTTAATTTCTATATGTTTTCACCCTCGAATTCGTTAATTAGTGGCAGAATTTGACCCAAATGGGTTAAATAGTCCTTAATTACGTTATTACCTTGGAATGACGTCAGCCAAACCTCGGCGTGATTTCAGGCCTCAGAGATTCAGTCTCGTCAATAAAATCTATGAAATTGAATAAAATTTGTCTTAGTTTTATTATATGTTCATCCTGGAATGAGTTTTGTAGTGGCAGGGATTATTTGAAGTGGGAATGATGACCTGGAATGATCTAGATTCCCGGGAATCCTTATAGCCAGAGGTTCCTACTAGGGTACAAGACCTAGCCATTAGTAGCCGAGTATTTTGGCTATCTATCTATTTATCTATCTGCTTCATTGATGAACCTTTTATTTGATCAAATTTAATATATTTGTTGCTATTTGGTCCTATTTATCAATTTAAAATCATTAAAGAATATATCCTAGTAGGCCCAGCTTAGGCTATTAGCTTAAAGCTATTGAATATACCCCACAGGATCTTAAATACCCTGACCTAACCTTGTCACCCTCAGACAGGAGACATTTATATCTCTATATACATTTAAAACCTGATAAAGCCTTTCTCAGATGATGAATGCCTACAGTAGGCCATCCCAAGCTAGATATAATTCATACGTCTGCAGTAATTCTAAAGACGTAGGTAATTTCTTCCTGATGTAGGGTAGTCACTCGTCCGTACTTCTGCGTAAGAAGGTTACGCCAATCCTTAGGGGTTATTTATTATATTCCTGGGACGTATCCATGACTGAGGCTAAACGCATGCCCTTCCCAGGTTAGTCGAGGCTGCGGTGGTCATTTTCCACCTATGCCAAGCTATGCCCAGGGAATTCTTTGTTTTATATGTACATAGTAATTAAATAGGACCAGAGATTAATCAGTAGACTGTTGGAAAAATTATATTCCAAATAAGAAAATATCAGAGATTTGAGTCCAAAGTCTGGGAAACTGACCGAGACTTCAGAGACTGAGATGGTCTGTACATGTCATGGGAAGAGATCAGGGAAATATGACCACAAAAGCAGTTGATTTGCAAGTAATAGGACTAAGATGACCTCTTGGATGCCCCAGGGAATCATGGGGAAAGGGGTAAGATGCAGATTTAGGCCTGATAGAAGCTCAGGCACAAAGTGAAGATTAGAATGAAAAATGTATATAACTATTTCACGTCTCATGAAGGATAAGTCGTAGTCAAAAGGATTTATGATATTGCAATATATTTTATCTATAAGCCTGTATGTTTTAGGAATGTGGGAATAATCAGAGTAATTTTCAACCCATCTTTGAGAAGAGAAAGGTAATCTTATACTAACTAAGAGGGTAGATTCTTCTCTTGACCATCCTTAAAGGATGTCCCATAGGAATTCACCCTAGTTTAATCCTGTTTAGGACACAATTCCTTTTTTATAAAAGGATTATAAAGATTATATTGATAATAGAATTGGCATATACCCCATATATTGGGAATAAGCAGTACATGAATAATTTTTGTTGCTTTAAAAATTTAGCATTGAAGATGCATGTGTATACATAGACTTACAATATATATATATATATATATATATATATATATATATATATATATATATATATATATATATATATATATATATATATATATATATATATATATATATATATATATATATATATATATATATTGTCTTTTGAAGGCTTTTAAACCAGAAATGTGAACACAATCACTTAGCAAAGATACAAGTTTAACAAGTAAACAGGGAAACTATTATGATAAAATGTGAAATTCATTGACTCAAATCTTTCAATTGTGTAAAAAAAAAAAAAAAAAACTTATGAGATAGTGTCTCTTTAAATTGTTTAACAAATACACTTTTTAAGAATTACACAGTACACACCCTCACTGATGTGTAGAAACAATGCAATTTGCTTATAATACACTGTCTAACAATAACCATTATGCAAATGAGCACTGGAAAGTTTGTCAGCTGCATAAAAGCTTACTTGGGTCTCTAAATTGAATAAAGTAATGTAACCCAAACTGTATACTGAAGAGACTTGTAGACAGCCTTAGACATTATGCCCTTAGGTAGACACCAGGTTTTTTATATTCACAAGGATTGAAAGTACTTGATTTGTAGAAGTTTGAACAGGATTTGTAGGTATTCACAACTGTTCCCTGTTGTTAGGAAAGGAAATTTGGTTAGAGGAAAGGGTGATCTTTACATAATAGATAAATACTGGTATGAAGAGGTTCCTTAACTGGGGACTGTAATATAGTCGTGGTTCCTACAACTGGAAAGTTTCCAGGTGTGATATTAATTTCAATATTTGCCTTTCTAGTAGATTTCCTTTATAGAAACGTTCTCCCTTTGTCCCTTATCCTGCATGTTAACCAATCCTTCTGATTCCTTTATCATTTTTGCAGGATGCTTCATCATGGTGACAAGAATGAGGTCTGTTTGATGTCTGCGGAGACTTCATCATTTCCAGTTCATTCTGAGCATCGAGGTGAGCTTGCATGGGATTCCAGATGTGAAAATGACTTGATATAAGTCAGCAGTGACCCCTTTTGCAATGTGAGAGGGTCTCTTGACTATAGAAGAATCTTAAAATCTGTTTTATCAGTTACCTACAGTTAATTAAAATGTTTGTAATGGAAACTCAGTAGTCAGCATCGACATACTGGAATCTTGCATTCTTGAGAGAATAGGTGTGTTGGGTTGAGTCCTTGTGCTGGAAATTGGTATTAGATTACAATGATTACACTGCTCTAGGAATGTTGGGCCAGGAGACAGACATCTCATCAATATCTATAGGAATAGAAATATGAAACTGATTTGTGGGCCCTGATAAGCATTGGTCAGCCAGGTTGAAGAGGTCATGTACCTGTTTCCTGTGCCTGACTAGAGTTTAAATGATGTAAGGAAGGGGGCTAATGATACTTTGGGCTGATTTTTTATGGGGCTACACACTGTTGGGAATCACTTGAATCAGCCGTGCCAGTGAAACACTTGTCAGGAGTAAGGTGACAGAACTATGGAAGTACCATTCAAAAGTTGACAGTGAAAGATAATTTGAAGCTAAATAGCAAGGGTCTGAGACGACTTGCAGTGTTCTCTTACCAAATATTTTCATGAGCAGTTTGCGATCTGCCGTTACAATGAATTTGCTCGACAGTGCAATGGTCGCATATTGCAATTCCACTGCCCTTTGTCAAAATGGTTACTTGCTAATATCACATTTCATCTCGAGTTGTCTGTGCTTGTGGAAGCATTATTGCTTTCTTGCTTGACCCTTTGCATTCAATCAACTTTGCAATAGACAGAGAAAGGTGTATTGTTATCTCTCTCTCTCTCTCTCTCTCTCTCTCTCTCTCTCTACAATTTTGGGTTCTTTTATCATTTTAGTATTTTAATGTTTTACTTAAATACGTTTTATTTATATTTGTTTGTAATTCATCTATTTTTCTATGAATTCAGTATTAATTATGCAAGAGGAGATTCACTATTAGTTCACTATTGGTCATGGAATATGAGTCACTGTTAGTTCAGTATTAGTCACACAACAGGAGATTCACTAGTAGACCACTATTAGTCATGCAACAGGATATTCATGATTAGACCACTATTAGTAATGGAACAGGAGATTCATTATTAGCTCACTATTCATCATGCAACAGGAGATTCACTATTAGTTCAGTATTAGTTATACAACAGAAAAATTCACTATTAGTTCACTATTCATCATCTGACAGGAGATTCACTATTAGTTCAGTATTAGTTATGCAACAGGAAAATTCACTATTAGTTCAGCATTAGTCATGCAAGAGGAGATTCACTATTAGTTCACTATTAGTCATGCAAAAAGAAATTCACTAGTTCACTATTAGTTGTGCAACATGAGATTCACTATTAGTTCACTATTAGTCATGCAACAGGAGACTCACTATTAGTTTATTATTAGTCATGCAACATGAGATTTACTATTAGTTCACTATTAGTCCACTATTAATCATGCAACAAGAAATTCACTATTAGTTCACTATTAGTCATGCAAAAGGAGATTCACTATTAGTAATGAAAAAGGAGATTCACTTAGTTCACTATTAGTCATGCCAAAGAAGATTCACCATTAGTTTACTATTAGTCACACAACATGAAATTCACTATTAGTTCACTATTAGTCAGCAACAGGAGATTCGCTATTAGATATAAAACAGGAGATTCACTATTAGTCATGAAACAGGAGATTTGCCATTAGTTACTATTTATGCAACAGAAAATTCTCTATTACTTCACTATTAGTCATGCAACAGGAGATTCACTATTAGTTCACTATTAGTCATGCAACATGAAATTCACCATTAGTTTACTTTTAGTCATGCAGCAGGAGATTCACAATTGGCTCAGTATTAGTCATGCAACAGGAGATTCACTGTTAGTTATGAAACAGGAGATTCACTGTTAGTTTACTATTAGTCATGCAATAGGAAATTTGCTATTAGTTCCCTATCAGTCCAGCAACAGGAGATTCACTATTAGTTCACTATTAGGCATGCAACAAGAAATTCATTATTTATTTAGTAGTCATTATGCAACAGGATGATTCACTATTAGTTATGAAAAGGGAGATTCACTATTAGTTCAGTATTAGTCATGCAACAGGAGATTCACTATTAGTCATACAATAGGAGATTCACTATTAGTTCACTATTAGTCATGTAATATGAGATTCACTATTAGTTCACTATTAGTTCACTATTAGTCATGAAGAGGATATTCACTATTAGTTCACTATTAGTCATGCAAGAGGATATTCACTATTAGTTCACTGTTAGTCATGCAAGAGGATATTCACTATTAGTTCACTATTTGTCATGCAAGAGGAGATTCACTATTGGTTCACTAATCATGCAACAAGATATTCACTATTAGTTCACTATTAGTCTTGGAATATGAGATTCACTATTAGTTCACTATTCATCATGCAACAGGAGATTCACTATTAGTTCAGTATTAGTCATGCAACAGGAGATTCACTATTAGTTCAGTATTAGTCATGCAACAGGAGATTCACTATTAGTCATACAATAGGAGATTCACTATTAGTCATACAATAGGAGATTCACTATTAGTTCACTATTAGTCATGTAATATGAGATTCACTATTAGTTCACTATTAGTTCACTATTAGTCATGAAGAGGATATTCACTATTAGTTCACTATTAGTCATGCAAGAGGATATTCACTATTAGTTCACTGTTAGTCATGCAAGAGGATATTCACTATTAGTTCACTATTTGTCATGCAAGAGGAGATTCACTATTGGTTCACTAATCATGCAACAAGATATTCACTATTAGTTCACTATTAGTCTTGGAATATGAGATTCACTATTAGTTCACTATTCATCATGCAACAGGAGATTCACTATTAGTTCAGTATTAGTCATGCAACAGGAGATTCACTATTAGTTCAGTATTAGTCATGCAACAGGAGATTCACTATTAGTCATACAATAGGAGATTCACTATTAGTCATACAATAGGAGATTCACTATTAGTTCACTATTAGTCATGTAATATGAGATTCACTATTAGTTCACTATTAGTTCACTATTAGTCATGAAGAGGATATTCACTATTAGTTCACTATTAGTCATGCAAGAGGATATTCATTATTAGTTCACTATTAGTCATGCAAGAGGATATTCACTATTAGTTCACTATTTGTCATGCAAGAGGAGATTCACTATTGGTTCACTAATCATGCAACAAGATATTCACTATTAGTTCACTATTAGTCTTGGAATATGAGATTCACTATTAGTTCACTATTCATCATGCAACAGGAGATTCACTATTAGTTCAGTGCCAGTACAGCATACTGTGTACATTTTTAGGGCACACTGTAAGCAATAATAATAATAATAATAATAATAATAATAATAATAATAATAATAATAATAATATAATAATAATAATAATCTGCATTAAAATGTGTTTTGGTAAATCATCTGCAAGATTTGTATTTATTTATTAATTTTTTTGTGGTTTTATATACTGACATCATTCTCTCTCTCTCTCTCTCTCTCTCTCTCTCTCTCTCTCTCTCTCTCTCTCTCTCTCTCTCTCTCTCTCTCTCTCTCTCTCTCATGAGAACAGTGTCCATGTTTAGCCCAGTTTCATATTTCCTAGGTCCTTAAATTTGTTTCTATTCATCCTTGCATTACTTCCTGACTATAATGCTTTTATTTATTGTTTTATCATATATTTTGGGTCAATATGAAAATTTATTGTGACAGGGATGGTGGGATTGCAATAAATCCTTTTAGAAAAGGATTAATTATAGTTTTGGAATCTTTGTTTTATCTGTGAATTTCAAATGATCCTTTCTCTCTCTGATATACTGGTAGGATTCTGATTGTCATTTCCAAATTGTATGGGTACCTTAGTATCCTTCACATATGGAGAGTATCCTTCGTGCAAAGGATTGTATGTATGTAGGATTCTTTGTTTTATTTGTGAATTTCAAAGGATCCTTTCTATATATCTCGGTTTCAGTGAAGCCAAAATGCCCCCTTGGGGGGATGCATGCCAGGCCTATGGATAATCTATGGATTCGAAATCTTTTATATTTTGTGAAGGAACTGAGCACGTCCTGCGACAGTCGATGCCGAATAGACGTAACTCCCCAACGGACGGGACATATCTTGACCACCTTTACGGTTCCTCCAGTTTTAGTAACAATTGCCTCTTCAAGCATTCCGTTACGGCTTATATCAGTGAATAATAGGATTACTGTTCTTTAAGGGGTTTGTTTTTAAAGGTTCCTTTTTAAAGGTTCCTTTTTAAGGAACCAAAGAACTTCAAAATGAGAGCGAAACTTTTCCAACGTTACTTGAAATGTTTTGGGGAATTGGAGAACCGTCGTTTCAGAGACAATTCCTTTTATTTTAAGTTCATCTGTGTCAGCTTAAGACCCAGGGATGTCAGATAGAGTCACGTATAGTGAAATATTCATTGAAATATTCATTCATTCCGGCTCTAATTTTTCCTTTTTTCTTTCACAGATTGATGTATAGAGCAGAGAAGAGAGGAGGTCTGGCTCTACCCAATTAGAGCCTCTGCTGTTTAATCATTAGACAGGTAAGTTGGTACCAGTATTTATTCAAGTTAACCTTTCACTCAAAAGTGGCAAATTAACATTATTTGTTTATTTATTTATTCATTTATTTATTTGTTTGTTTATTTATCTATCTATTTATATATTGAATTATCTGTTGATTTATCTAATTTATTTATTTATCTATTTAATCATTCACTTGTTTATTCATTTATTTAATTATTTATCTATTTATTTATTTACCTATTGATTCATTTATTTAATTATTTATTGATTGATTGATTGATTGATTTATATATTTAATTATTTATTTATTTATATTTATTTATCTGTTTATTTATTTGGTTATTTATTTGTTTATTTATTTATTTATTTATTTGTGTATTTATTTATTTATTTATTTATTTATGTCTGTGATGCTTTGCTAAATAAAACAGCATCCTCTGCATATTCCAACTCTGACAAGATGAAAAATAAAGTAAATTTGATCCAAAGTTATCAAGTCATTCAGAAGCTTTTTATTTTTAATTCAATATTAAAATCCCCCCTTGAACACCCTTGAGATTTGACATAAAGTAAAGTTAAAGATATAGTTAAAAATAATAAAGTGATTTTATCATATGTAGTTGATGCCAAGACTGATAATAATTCTTCTTTTTTATTTCACAGATCAAACTGGAAGATGGAATCTGCTCTAAGCCTTCAATATCTTAAGTTTCAGGTGAGTTGTTGTTGTTATTATTATTATTATTATTATTATTATTATTATTATTATTATTATTATTATTATTATTATTATTATTATTATTATTATTATTATTATCCAGAAAGAAGTATGGGGAGGTTAGGTTAACATTTGGTTGACTTTTTTTTCACACCTTTTTCACCAGTAATTTACAATGTTTAGAACACTTGTCTGAGCGAGAGCAAAGTTCACAATATAGGTTGAATTCACAACTGTTGTGTTATGGTGTTGTAGTTTTTGAAGGTTATTTCACAACAGAGAAGAAGGTTCCTAGCATCAAAGCTTTCTCTTGGGTTTCCAGGATAGTCTTGGAGCGTCAGAATTTGTAGACTTTAGTAGATTTCCACCCACAAAATGTACGTTATCCTGATCTCTGCTGTGTTATTTTGCTGTAAAAGCAATAACAGCATTTTTAAGATCAATAATTGCAAGTGACAAGTCTGTTCTGCAATGCTGCACAGCCAACTCATTCTGCATCTGTTCATTTTTGCAGATTTGCAAGAATCCTGCACTGAAGGACCTCAAGAAGAAGAGGGTGACAAAGATGGTGAGTGTTCAATATAAAACTTGTTTTTTTTTTCATCATTTTCCTTCTTTTCTCTTAAAATATTCAACTTAGGATAGGAATTAGTACCTTTACTTAACAGACACTTTACGATCCAGCTTTCTGATAGGTGACAAAGTCTGTTAAGTAACAAAGACCCTATAATATCACAGCCTGCACTTGAATACTTCCTAGATTTCTGGTTAAGGAACAGACCCTATTTAAAGCCAATGTTTGAAAATTTTCTAGATTTATGATATGGAACAAAGTCTGTTAAGGAACAAAGAGCCTATTAATAGCCTGCACTTGGGAATTTCACAGATTTCTGCTAAGTCTGTATGGCCCAAACTAGGGAGGCGTTATAGCCCATTATCCCACAAAGGTAGACTAGATTTTCCATAATGGTTTGGATGCTCTAAATAGACATAGACATAAATAGACATGAATAGACATAAAAATCAAATAATAAATGAAACATTCACAAAAATATTATTATAAAAGATTTGGAATGGGGGGGTTTAAGCTTCACTGACACTGAGATCATTAGAGAAATAGAGAGCTGTAGATCTATATGATGATTATTAGTTAATTATTATCGTAATGAGTTAATTATTATTGTATAATTAGGTTGAAAGTATATGTAAGTTAATGTAAAATTCATTAAATATGGCTGTCTTTTGTTGCCGAGGCTTCGAGCTCTGAGCTCAATTCGAGCCAATGTTCACTTCGATAATTCACAATATTTAAGTAATTTAGGACTATTTTACTGATTTATATCAATTTGAGCCTAATTAGCTTTAATTAGGTTGAAAATGCAAGTAAATTAACGTAGAATTCATTAAATATGGCCGTTTTTCGTTCTGGAAACTTTTACCTCTGAGCCTAAATTGAGCAATGATTCAGTTCGATAATTCACAATATTAAAAAATTTGTGGAATCCATAAAGATGTTGTAGACCTTTGAGATGGTTTTGATTGAGTACCAAGGGAAGAGGTTTACTGGAATTTGAAAAAAAAAAACTTTTTCTTACGTTCAAAAGGTCATATATAAGAAAAAATTAGAAAAAATAGATTAGGAATTTGAGAAAAAAAGGTTTTTCATAATTCCAAACAGTCAATATATAAGAAAAATGAGAAAAACACGATTAGGAATTTGAGAAAAAAAGGTTTTTCATGATTCCAAAAGCTCATATATAAGAAAAAAGTTGAAAAACATGATTAGCAATTAAAAAAAAAGTTTTCATAATTCCAAAAGGTCATATATAAGAAAAAGTAGAAAAACATGATTAGGAATTTGAGAAAAAAAGGTTTTTCTTCTATTAAGCTAGGTGGGGCCAAGATATTTTTGGGGGGCCCAAAGAAAATGACACAAAACTAATGTACTAATGACTTTAAATAAGTTTAAATAATTATTCATAATCCTTTCATTATCGTCCATTTTCTATCCCATCATTTGCAGTTTCCTTTTTTGGAGCAGTTCTCCAGAATTAACGTTTCTTGTTACAACCTTTTTGTTGTTATTTTTATTTGTTCTTTGTTATATTTTACATAAAAAATGTCATAAATGACCTCTTGCTTGCATCTTTATCCCTCTGCGCTTTCCTGCCGTTGCTCAAGCAAGGTCGTTGAAGGCAGTTTCTAGGTATAATTTTCTGTACTGAGGAAAAATGGCTCTTACTTGTGGCTATCTTTCCAAAGACACAGCGATCGATAGCAAGCGCTTTCAGCCACCTGCCATTTCAACCTCACTTTCCTCACTTTCTCCTCTTTTTTTTGTGTAGTTTCTGCTTGAGATCTTCCTTCTACACATTCTCTCTACATTTCTCATGATTTCCAACATTTCTGATGAGCTGCTGTCGAGTGTCGATTGCACCTGTTGCAAAGCCTCGACGAGGCCGATGATTTGTACGGACCCACATCACTGACCCTAAATTGCAATTTTCTGTTTTGATTTGCATTAAATTCAATGAATTTCCGACATTAAAAAACAAAATTATTTTAGGGAGGAAATATATAGAGTTTGAGGCCATTTTGGTTCAACTAAGTCGATTTTAATTCATTTTTAGAAGACATCTTGGTTTGGCCACTGGTGTGAATCGTCGGACGATGAATCACGATAATTACGTAATTAATGACTGTCTGGCGGATTTAGATAAATTTAAACACCTAATTAGCTTAATCATCATTAATAATATAGATAAATTTATACACCTAATTAGCTTAATTATCATTAATAATATAATCAAATTAATGTAAAATTCATTAGATATAGCAATTTTTCGTCGCCAACTCGCCGAGATTCGAACCTGGTTCGAACAGTTCCATTAAGCATCAGCTATTATCAGTAACAGCTTTCAGTTCATCTAGTATTCACTATTAGCGCTATTAGAGAGGAAAAGATAAATCTATATATCCTACACTGGGACAAATCAGCCATTATACCCTAATACCCAGCAAAGGTGGACAAGACTTGCCGTAACGGTTTGGATGCTCTAAATAGACACAAATAGACATGAATAGACACAAATAGACCTAAAGAGCAAATAATAAATGAAATATTCACAAAAATATAAACGATTTGGATTCTAAAGATTATCCGTAGGCCTAGATTACACACTTAAAGGGGGGCATTTTAGGGCATTTTGGCATCGCTGAAACTGAGATATACAGAAATATAGAAGCCTTTAGACTTATACCAATGGATTTCCGCCATTAAAAAACATATTTTAGGAAGGAAATATATAGAATTTAAGGCCATTTGCGTTTAAATAAGTCGATTATAAATTCTAGAAGACCTGGTTCAAGACACGTGAATCGGACGATGAATCACGAGATTTACGTAATTAAGGACTTTCTGACTGATTTGGGTTGATTTAAATAACTAATTAGCTTAATTATCATTAATTATATAATCAGATTAACGTAAAATTAATGAATTATGGCCGTTTTTCGTCGCCGATTCGCCGAGATTCGAACCTGATTCGAACAGTTCCATTGGTTCGATAATTTACGAAATTTACGTAATTTTGGACTATTTTACAGATTTAGATAAATTAATGAGACTAATTAGCGTTAATTAGGTTGATGATATATGTCAATTAACGTAAAACTCATTAAATATAACGATTTTTGTTGCTGATTCGCGAGATTCGAGCCTAGTTCGAGCTATGATTTGGTTCGATAATTCACAAATTTTACGTAATTTCGTAATGTCTGACTGATTGGGATCGATTCATACATCTAATTAACTTAATTATCATTAATGATATAAGTAAATTAACGTAAGATTAATTAAATATAGCCATTTTTGTTTCTGCTTCGAAGAGATTCGAACCTAGTTCGAACTGTTGTGCGGTTCGATAATTCTCGGTATTTACGTAATTTCGGACTATTTTACCTATTTAGATCAATTTATGAGACTATTTAGCGATAATGAGGTTGGAAATATATGTCAATTATCGTAAATCCATTAAATATGGCCGTTTTTCGTTGCCGAATCGGTAAAATATTCGGTAATTACGTGAATATCGTCATATCGTCGAACCGAACATCTGCTCGAACAGGTTCGAATCAGCAACAAAAATCGCTATTTTTAATTAATTTTACGTTAATTGACATATATTTTCAACCCAATTAAGGATAATTAGTCTCTTTAATTGATCTAAATCGTTAAAATAGTCAGAAATTACGTAAATATCATAAAATCATCGAACCGAACAACTGTTCGAACTCGGTTCGAGTCCCGTCGAGTCGGCGACGAAAAATGGCCATAATTAATTTTACGTTAATTCACTTATATCATTACTGATAATTAAGCTAATTAGTTATTTAAATCAACCCAAATCAGTCAGACAGTCCTTAATTACGTGAATCTCGTGATTCATCGTCCGATGATTCGCATCGTCTATAACCAGACGTCGTCTGGAAATTAGAATCGACCTATTTAGGCGGAAATGGCCTTAAATTCTATATATTTCCTATCCAAAATATGTTTTTTAATGGCAGAAATTAATTTGCATAGATCTATACGTCTATATATTCCTATATATCTCGGTTTCAGCTATGCCAAAATGCCCCCTTGGGAGGATGTAGTCTAGGCCTATGGTTAATCTTTAGAATCCAAATCTTTTCTATTTTTTGAATATTTCATTTATTATTTGATTTTTAGGTCTATTTAGAGCGTTGATAGTGAGGTTCTGATAGTGTCATAGTCACTATACCCCCAAGATATAGTGCTGTACCTCTCTGTCTGTCCCATTTTTTACCATATGTATTCTACGTCAAAAATCATATTGGATAAAGAACACTGATTTGACCCCCACAAATTCAGGGTCGAAATGCCCACTCTCCTGCCCTTATTCAGGGCATCAATTTAGGTATGTAGTGGACAGAAGATTGACCTATTATAATCTAGACAAGGAAGGGAGGGGGCAAACACCTGTCTCTCTCTCTCGGTCATTGCCGAAATTGATTGCCGGAGGCCCAGGGGGGCCGAGAAACCAACATAACACCCCAGTGGATGAAATATATCTCGACCACCTTCATAGTTCCTCCTGAAGTATTCCATTAAGTCTTATATAAGTTAATAATAGGAATACTTTTCTTTTTAAGGTTTCTTTTCAAGGTTTAAGGTTCCTGGTTCCTTTTGGAAGGTGAAGATAAATAGTTTGAGTGAAAGTCTTTTTGTATATTGAAATTAAAGTGCCGTCTTCCACATGCAAGGAACAGCACATATATCAGTTTAAATGCTTCTTGACTGGAGCTGAAAGTTTGAAGGCTGTTTTCTTTATTCATTTATTCATTTTGGCATTCACACCTTCCCTGTGTCTTCACAGACGTGGCCTTTTCGCAGACATGGCATCACGCTTTTACCCCCTTCATAATCATTCTCCTCTTCATACTTCTTCAGCGTCCATCTTTGTTCTTATCCATCTCATCGACATTTTCATCAATTTCTTCCTTCTTGTGGTTTATAATAAAAGTGTTCAACTGTACTTGAGGTTAAGGATAAGAATTCAACACACTTTCATAGACTTTAATAGATTTTCACAGACTTTGAGTTCAACAGAATTTGTAGACTTTAATAGATTTTCACAGACTTTGAGTTCAACAGAATTTGTAGACTTTAATAGATTTTCACACACAAAATGTACTTTATCCTGATCTCTGCTGTGTTATGTTGCTGTTTTTGCTGTAAATACAATAAAAGTGTTTATAAGACAGATCATTGCAAGTGTCAAGTCTGTTCTGCAATGTTGCACACCCAACTCATTCTCTGTCTGTTACTTTTTGCAGATTTGGAAGAATCTTTCTCCTGAAGGACCTCAAGAAGAAGAAGAAGAAGAAGAAGAAGAAGAAGATGATGATGGTGAGTGTTCAGTATAAATTTTATATTTTTCTTCATTTTCCTCCATTTTCCTTCTTTTTTCTCTTATAATATTCAACGTAGGATAGGAATCAGTATCTCTGCTTAACAGACACTTTATGATCCAGCTTTCTGATAGGTAACAATGTCTGTTAAGGAACACAGACCCTATTTTAGAGCCTCTACTTGAATACTTTCTAGATTTATGATAAGGAACAAAGTCTGTTAAGGAACAAAGAGCCTCTTTATACACTGCATTTCATTATTTTATAGATTTCTGTTAAGTAACAGAAACTGTTAAGGAACACTATTATATCACAGCAAGCACTTGAATACTTTCTAGATGTCTTCGTCGTCGTCGTCTTCTTCTACACAAAAAGTAGCCTTATTCACTCTGCATATAAAAGGTATATACCCTGTCTTTCCCTCTGCAATATTCTTGCAACATTTATACAAAGAATAGCCCTAATCTCTTTGCATATAAGAGGTATATACCCTTTCTTTCCCTCTGCAATATTCCTGCAACATTTATATAAAAAATAGCCTTTTTCTCTGCACATAAAAGGTATATACAACTTTCTTTTTTCTCTGCAATTTTCCAGAAACTCCATACAAAAATAGTTTCATTTCTGTGCAAAAAAGAGTCTGTTTCATTTCTGTGCAAAAAAAAGTCTGTCTTCTTTTCTCTGCAATTTTCCAGAAACTCCACACAAAAATAGTTTCATTTCTGTGCAAAAAAAAGTCTGTTTCATTTCTGTGCAAAAAAAAGTCTGTTTCATTTCTGTGCAAAAAAAAGTCTGTTTCATTTCTGTGCAAAAAAAAGTCTGTTTCCTTTCTGTGCAAAAAAAAGTCTAACCTGTCTTTTTTTCTCTGCAATTTTCCAGAAACTCCACACAAAAATAGTTTCATTTCTGTACACAAAAGGTCTGCAACCTGAATTTTTCTCTGCAATTTTCCAGAAACTCCATTCAAAAATATCCTCATTTATATGCACAAAAATTTTGCAACCTGCCTTTTTTCTCTGGAATTTTCCAGAGCTTCCATACAGAAAGAGCCTATTTGCCTTGTGCAAAAACTTCTGCATCTTTGTCTTCTCTATACCTTTCAGAAAAATTTTTGTTTATAAATGTTTGAGTTTTTTTCTTTATAAATGTTTGTGCCTCAGATTTCTGTGCTTTGAAAAGCACCTTCTCTTTTTTGAAATATTGCAATCAGCTTTTCTGTCTTTCAGAAATTTTTTTTATACAAATGGCATATTTCCATCAAATTTTGCTGCTGGTTCCCCAACATTTCTAACTTTCAAAAACTATCAGCTTTTTTCTGTGTGAATAATTGTGTCTCATGCTTCTGTGTCCAGTAAATTTCCCAATAAGTTGCATCTGAAATAGGTTCACTTGTCCTTACTGTAGCATGACTGATCAGCAAACTAACTTTCCTTACACAGTAACAGCTTTCAGTCCAGTTAGTATTCACTATTAGCACAGCATTAGGAAGCAGAATTACCAGTTGCCTTCAGTTCAGCCAGCATTCCCTTCCAGTGTAGCTAGTTACCTGGCAGAAAGTATTAACATGTGTCTCTCTTCAGGAATTATGAAGGGCTTCCCTATCCAGTGGACCTCCTTGGGCCAGGCCTGGCAGAAAGTATTAACGTGTGTCTCTCTTCAGGAATTATGAAGGGCTTCCCTATCCAGTGGACCTCCTTGGGCCAGGCCTGTGCGAAAAATCCTCTCTTCAGAAATTATGAAGGGCTTCCCTATCCAGTGGACCTCCTTGGGCCAGGCCTGTGTGCGAAAAATCCTCTCTTCAGGAATTATGAAGGGCTTCCCTATCCAGTGGACCTCCTTGGGCCAGGCCTGTGTGAAAAAGGGCTTCTCCATCCAGTGGACCTCCTTGGGCCAGGGCTGTGTGCGAAAAATCCTCTCTAGGAATTATGAAGGGTTTCCCTATCCAGTGGACCTCCTTGGGCCAGGCCTGTGTGAAAAAGGGCTTCTCCATCCAGTGGACCTCCTTGGGCCAGGGCTGTGTGCGAAAAATCCTCTCCAGGAATTATGAAGGGCTTCCCTATCCAGTGGACCTCCTTGGGCCAGGCCTGCGTGTGAAAAATCCTCTATCTCCAAAAATTGAGCTGGAGATACCCTAACGGGCAACTCGTGGCAACCGTCCATCAAAGGTATATATAGGTGAACTCATGGAGCTTCTATAAGTCTCTAGGGACCTGTCACAGGAGTAACATGTCTATTGTGTGACCTTTGGTTAAATAACCTTGGTTAAATAAAACACTAATGCAGTCTGCTTATCATTCAATACCACACTAGTTGATGTGAAGGTAATTGAGGAATTTCACCATTCAAATCATCAGGATAAATAAATAACTATGAATACTTGATGGTTTGTATTATTCTGTGTACATTATTATTCTGTGTACAAAGGAACCATTATACAATGAGAGAATTACATAAGAATAGCATTACTAGCATTACAAATTCTTCTGTGTAAAGAAGATACAATTCTTCTGCATAAAAAAACAATTCTTCTGCATAAAAAAACAATTCTTCTGCATAAAAAAAAACAATTGCATAGAACACAATTCTTCTGTGTAAAAAAAAGGAATGTAAAAAAAAAGGAACAAAAAAAGAACAATTACAATGAGAATTACATAATAGCATTACAAATACAAATTCTTCTGAGAATTAGCATTACAAATACAAATTCTTCTGAGAATTACATATTCTTCTGAGAATTAGCATTACAAATACAAATTCTTCTGAGAATTAGCATTACAAATACAAATTCTTCTGAGAATTACATATTCTTCTGAGAATTACATAAGAATAGCATTACAAACAAATTCTTCTGGAGTAGCAGCATTACACTGTAAAATTGACAGGGCCCATTCAAAAGGGTCAAGGTCAAAGGGCCCAGCCTGGCCTGCCAGGGCCCAGCACCACAAAAAAAAAAAAAAAAAAAAAAAATTAAAAATTCTAAAATTTGATTAAATTTGAGTGTATAAGTTGAGGGATCCAGATAAGTTTTTTTTTTTTTTTAGATTGCCCTGGATTACTGGCATGTTATTTAGGTTTTTGAAGGTTACCGGCGATCCTCTTGCCTCTCCTCGTTCTCTTGACATCGCCTGGGTTCCTCTCTTGATCTCTCTCTCTCTCTCTTGCTCTTGCTCTCTCTCTGGGTTGCATCATCAGGATCAATCTGTAAATAAAGATAAACTAACATTACTACAACATTTCAATGAAGACTACTATAGAATGTCATGAGAGAGAGAGAGAGAGAGAGAGAGAGAGAGAGAGAGAGAGAGAGAGAGAGAGAGAGAGAGAGAGAGGCTGATCTTCAAATGAAATAAATATATAAACCACATAGATATCAATAGGAAAAGCAACTCTATATACCTCTGTCCTAATACTGGAAGTTCAATAAAGAGAGAGAGAGAGAGAGAGAGAGAGAGTGAGAGAGAAACTTTGTCAAGCATTCAATGAATGGAAGATTCATGTTCAATCAAAAGCACCATTCACATGTTCAATCAAAAGCACTCAATGAATGGAAGATTCATGTTCAATCAAAAGGAACAACTAATTGTCTATAAATGAACATTAGTTTTAAGTCATTATCCTCAAATGTTCAATGAGAAATGTTTACAAGTTTTAAGTCATTATCCTCAAATGTTCAATGAGAAATGTTTACAAGTTTTAAGTCATTATCCTCAAATGTTCAATGAGAAATGTTTACTAGTTTTAAGTCATTATCCTCAAATGTTCAATGAGAAATATTTACAAGTTTTAAGTCATCCTCAAATGTTCAATGAGAAATGTTTACAAAATAAAATCAGGGACCAAATATTCAGTTGTTCAAAAGATTTCATTCTAAAGCTTCTTTAAATAATGACCTTCCAAATATACTGATGAAATATTTACATAAATTCTTCCATTCAAACTTAACTTAAAGCTTTCAAAGGTGTTAATTATGCCTGGAAAAATGATTTACTGCATAATCAAAACCTTACATTAAGATAATATATGAAAGTTAATGAAACTCACAGCAACGAGAGAAAAAGTATGCGAGCTAAACGAAAACAGAGAATGGAACGCTTGGGAATCACTGAACACGGACAAGACTTCAAAAGCAATCGAGACATTATTTGTGAAAGGGGATAACCAGCTACCTGATTGGACCTGTGTCAATTCAGTCTGAAAAAGTTCTGTTCAAACTCACTAAACTAAGCCAGCTTATGGTGAAAGGGGTAATATGCCATCAGGTGTCAAATCATATACTTTAATTGCATTACAGGGCATGAATATAGGGCATTAATCTGTATCTATCTATACTTAATATACCTATACCTTATGACTTTGAACCCAACCAACTACAAATTTGCCTTAATTGATCAAGCAGTGTTAGAATGCACAGAGGTTCTAATTTACCTTTTAAATCCTTCAACAATCATTAAAAGCACCAGAGAACTATAATTTATGAAAGTTTATGAATAGGTGGTCATATGTCTACCCAAAAAACACCCTTCCTCTTCTCATGTTAAGATGTAAGAGAAGAATATTGATGGAGAGTCAGTAAAATGCATGAGGTAGTTAGAAAAGGTCCTATAATGAGATGTGGATGAGTTAATGGGTAAGAAATGCTTATTGTAATTACTGGAAGAGAGGGGGAGATACTGAAGATGTTTGTATGGAGAGAGAGAGAGAGAGAGAGAGAGAGAGAGAGAGAGAGAGAGAGAGAGAGAGATGAAACCTAAAGACCAAGTTCACCTGAATTATCCTAAACTGTGATCAAAATCACTGTCACAAATACTGTACTTGAGTAGCCATGGACTAACATTGGTTAATATCTTATTCAATCACATAGACAAAAATCTAAACACTACACTTCAATACTTAATCAAATTCAAAAACAGGATTATTTGAAATGATCAAAATCTCTGGATGCTAAGAGGGCAGACGCCAATGTTCCACTCGCGCACATCAAGTTACGAAAAGATTTTGCAACATCAATATGAAATATCTAAAATGAACGATACCGTACTTTGTATGTGTGTATTCAGTGGAAGGGTAACAGTGCCCATGGAAATCAAAAATGAAATACAACGCTCATTTGGGAGGCTAATGCACTGTTAGGAGTTTTACCCATGAATATCAGAGAAATCAAGTAAAATTGCACAGTATTCTATAAAAACCTAAACTTTATCTTGGGCATAAAGCCATCACAATTCGAGAGAAAACTACAGGCTAGGCTTAAGTTGACAATATGGATGACTGAAGCTTGCCTTAATAGAGCCCACAAGTGCCTGTATTTTTTTAAACCACTATTCAGGGAAAAACTATGATTCACTGTATACGAACAGGAATATATACTGTTAATTCACGTAAAAGCTAGGCTACACCATATACGAAAGGGAAATACCCCGTATTGTACAGTTTCCATCCCACGAATGCATAAACGCAGCTGGGAAATATATATTTATAAGAAAAGTCTGACTTCCGAGGCAAGTGGACGTGAAGGAAGGAGCCCCTAGTGGAAAATGCCCTGAACTCCTGAAGATTTAACAATAATCATTTATGGAAGCAGCAGATATATGACACAGTTATTCAGATGACAGTGGTACCAGTAGCACTAATGTTGTATCTGGACTACCAGAGGGCAGCACAAGAATGGAACATAAAAGTTAGGCCAAAGGTCACGTGCTGGGACCAACGAGGGCATTCAACATCGAAAGAGAAACCGAGGGTAAAAGGATTTTAGAGGTGTTAACAAGAAGAAAACCTCACAACTGCACTATGAGAAACATGTCATGAGACAGTGGAATGCATAAGAGAAAAAAATATGAATGGAGGTACAGTAAAATGAATCAAAGGGATTGCAGCTTGGGCTGAAAGAGTGCTGATAAGAACCATACGTAATCCCTACAGTGCACAGCACAAGAAAGAAAAGGGGAACGTATTATACAGCACTTCCAAATGGCTTTCAAAGGGATAAACTGTGTTTTGATGGAGGGTAAGGTTAGGTTAGTAAATAATTACAGACTGCTAAAAACACAAACTGATATAGTCGAGTTCACAACTGGTGGACATGAACTCCTGACACTATTACAGTGACTTGGAGTACAAGAAATCAGGGGATGGTGTAAGGCTAACCTGCCAACTTCCTTGGTATGCAAATATGAAGGAAAACTACCACTGTGTAAGCAATGATCTACAGACAATGCAAAAATTCAGCCTGAGGTGTTCGTTTTGCACAGGCAACCATGAATCTACCACAGTCATTAAGACTGTTCTAACATCAAACAGGTGGAATCATCACTTGAGAAGGTTTCTGCTGTAAATTCTAGAATTGCAGAACACTTGCTTCTATCCACCAAGGACTTTCCTTCTCTTCATCACTGATACCCTACCCCAAAATACCACCAACACCATACCTCTAAAAGGAAGTGCTATCAGAATCATAACAGTTGAAATGAAAAAGTAAAAAGACCCACGTGAGAGTACAACCACAGAACCGACTGGAAAAATTGATGCTGATTACGAAGCCTTGGACACAGTTGTAATCCCTATAAAAGTAATGATATTCATGCCGACATTCTTGGGCCAAAAGTTTACGGCTCAAACACGTGGGAATAGCAGCAACACAAGACAAAATGAAGTACGAATAATATACAAATGTGGGGAGATTAAAATCTTGCCATTAGCATTTGTGTCAACTATCTCCCTACCCATTAGAGGACTTTTTGATAACCACAGCTGACAGCACAAGGAAGGAGAAATGAATGTATTACTCAGTACTTCCCCAATGACTCTGAAGAGGGCAGAACAGCGAGTTACAATAATGCAGGACATTCTGTGCGAGTGCTGTGCTTGGTAGCAAAAGAAGTATGGTAACTGCCTAAAAACAAACATACTGTACCGTTCACAACTGGGGGACGTAAAGGGGAAGTTTTAAACCTATGCGGGGCCACGGAGAAACCCAACATTTTTGGAGCTAATTCAAACTATGTTCGGGTGGAATAGATGGCAAAGAAGTACCCTAACGTAAGTGAATTGACATGGAATAAGAGGAGCAGATATAAAACAATGCAGGTCACTCATTAGGTCAAGACCAAACAATCGTCCTCTCTCAGGAAAACTGTCACTTTGGGGGAGGATAATACAATAAATTCCAGAACTGGAGACCTTCCTATTTCTAGCCTATGGACAGTACATATGGCACAGATAAAGCACAGCCTCTATGAACCTAAGACTTTTGCGGTACCTCTTATCCCAATATCACCAACGGCATATAACCACAAAGGAAGCATTCATTACCCTTTCAGAAACTGCTCGAAATGCACGAGCAATAAGAGACACCAGAAGGCAACCGCAATAATTACAGGACAAAGAAGAGAAGGCATATGAGGACTTAGGAGTATACATGCTCGCACTACGAGTAAACGATATTCGATTCAGCGTTATGGACCCAGCAAAACTTGACCTACTAAGGAACTTCTCACTTTCACTTACAGATAAGATCGACAGGGGACTGTGCAGTAGCTCCCGAAAACTTCATCCTGGCAATAGGAGGCGATACTCAGCGTGAATGATGTCATTCAAGCAATGCTTTGAAATTTACCTACTGGCTTCGCAGAAAGCAAGTCTGTTCGAAGAGATGAAAGTAGCCGTGTTACTGAATATTGCTGGCGATGAATTACTACAAACTGACAATTCGTCCAAGTTTCCAACAGCACCCTAGTCCAGCTAAAGTCCTACAAAATGTTCTTCAGAAGTTCAATGACTACACTGCCCACCCCACCCCAAATTCTCTGCAGATACAAGTTCAGGAAGTGTGTGCAAAAGTCAGATGAATCACTTGAAAATGATGTAACTAGGCTTAAAATTTTGGTCAAGGGGCTGCAACTATGGAAACCAAAACAATGCCCAGTTACGAGATGAAATAGTATTTGGATGTACTGATGATAAATTACGCTGGAAAATATTTGAAGTCGAGGACCTAACCTTGCATAGAACTCTTGATGTTTGCATTGCATACCATGCTAGTAAACGGCAGATGGATGTCTAAAAAGGAGAAGTCCCATTCTGTTGAGCCTAGGCCTGGCGAAGACGTTGCTAAATTGAAGCAAAAGTCAATAAAAGAAAAGTATGACAGGCCTACACCTAAATTTAGTCTGATCTGTACCATAGACCTAACTTTAAGCAAGAAGGAGCAGAAAATTCTAACAAGTTCTCATCAACTGTGAAAAACTGGCATACGTGTAAATGTTATGGTGAAAAACATGAATATAAAAGAAATAAATGTCCAGTGAATGGAAAAACATGCACCAGATGTTGTAAGCTCAATCACTTTGCTGCAAGATGCAATAGTAAGAACATTCATTGCTGATCACAGTGAATCCAGTAGTTCAGAAACAGAATATTTACTAAAATAGTCTACAAAAAGTGATAAATTAAGTCAGTTTTTTGAAAAACGTCTGGTAATCAAATTCCAAACAGATTGTGGAGGTAGCGTAAATGTAATTCCTAAGCATCTGATACCTGATGTTCCATTGACACCATGTGATAATACTTTTAGAAGTATGGACGTTGTCTACTGTGAAACCATTACACAAGATTAGAAAGAAAAATTCTGTTGAATTCCCAGTTGTGAAAGGAAAAACCACACCCTTATTAAGCAAGCGTACTTCAGAGCAGATGGGACTCGTTACAGTGAATTACGAAAAGACTTCTGTCACTACTGACATTTTGAGTAAATATGATGTTTTTAATGACGAAGTAGGGACTTTTAATAATATTGTTCACTCGACAGTAGATCCAGAAGAACAACCAAGTTGTAATCCCCAGTTGTAGGGTACCCATTAACATTAAGAGTAGAGGAAAAACTCAGAGATGGTACACCTGAATATTATTGAAATGGTGGATGAATCGACAGAGTGGCTAAGTCGCTTAGTGGTTGCTGAGAAAAAGTCAGGCGAGTTTACGGTTCGTATAGACCTGCAAACTCTAAATAAGGTACTAAAAATGGAACATCATCCTATTCATATAATCGATGATATCTTGCCAGAATTGTCTAAGGCTAAGGTATTTTCACCTTTTGATTTAGGTAGTGGCATTGTGTACTTTGTGAAGAATCTAGTTTGTTAACTACATCTCAAACTCCCTTTGGTTTGTATAAATGGCCAAGATTACCATTTGGATTAAATGTTTGGTGAGATTTTTCAGAAACAACTACAGTTGAATCTTGAGGATCTTGGTGGAGTTGTATGAATACCTGACGACGTTTTACTCTATGGCATTGGCAACACGTGAGGAAGCAGTGAAAGATCATGATATTAAGCTAGGTAAATTCTTGGAAAGGTGCCCGGTTAAAGGAATAAAATTGAAAGCGTCTAAAGCAGTACTTAGGAAAACTGAAGTATTGTTTGTGGGTCACGAAATCACAAGTAAAGGTCTGGTGGCTTGTCCTAAAAAGATAGAACCCATTGTAAACATGGAAGCACCAACTGATGCCTCAGGTGTCAAGAGACTAGCAGGCATGGTCAACTATTTGAGTAGATTTCTACCAAACTGATCTATTTTAATAGAGCCTATAATAAGTCAGCTAACACAACAAGATGTTGAATGGGAGTGGACTATTAAGGAAGAGAAAGCATTTAGTAAGTTAAAAAAACTAATGACTAGTACTTGTTATCCAATGTGATGCTTCCCAGAGTGGTCTAGGTTCTTCGTTATTACAAAGTGGTAAACCTATTGCCTATGCAAGTCTTGCTGTGACAGAATTCGAAAAGCATTACGCTCAAATTGAAAAGGAAACTTTAGCAATTGTCTTTAGTCTTAAGAAGTTTCACCAATAGGTATATGGTTGTAGTGTTAATTGAAAGTGATCCTAAACCTAACCTAACCTAACCTATTAAAACCACTGTATAAAGCACCTGTGAGACTCCAGGGAATGTTGCTTAATATTTTGCAATATCTGAAAAAGGTGAAAGCCCACAAGCCTTGAAAACAATGATCTTGACAGGGTGGCCAGGGGAAAACACCAAAGTCCCTATGCTAGTTAAAGCTTATAGTGTTCAGCCCGAGATGGTGTTATTTCCAAAGGTGAGAGGCTTGTCATTCCATCAAGTCTCAGAGCTGATATTACGAATATCATTCATTCATCACACATGCACAGAAGGTCGTTGTTTATGTAGGGCAAGAGAACGTATTTAATGGCCAGGGATGAATTCTGAGATCGACCAATTCATTTTAGCCTGTGAATTGTGTATGAAGTACCCTAGTTCTCAACAAAAGGAAAGTTTAATGTGTCGTGAAACAGCATATAGACCTTAGCAAAATGTTGGCATAGACTTGATGAGCATCAAGAAACAATTCTCTCATAACTGTAGATTACTTTAGTAATTTTTGGGATTTTGATTACCTTGATAATACTTTGTCGAAGACAGCAATTCAAAAACTTAAAGCTCATTCCGCTAGATATGGATGGACCTCAATTTGTCAGTGATGAATTCAGACATTTTTCATCAGATTATGACCCTGAGCATAGAACGAGTAGCCCTACTTATCCGCGACCTAACGGTATGGTCCAGCCAGCTGTTCAAACCTCAGAGCACTTAATGACAAAAGCCATTGAGAGTGGAAAAGACCCTCATCTTGCAATTTTAGACTATAGAAACACCACAGTTGTTGATAATGGGGCGAGTCCAGTGGAGTATTGTTTACGAAGGAGAACTTGTACAAAATTACTCGTTGTCAAAATTACTTGTGTCAAAATGTAAATCTAGATCTGGCCAGTGAAAAGAAAAAGTTTAACAATGTAAAAATGATGTGGTATTATGATCAATGCATCAGGGTGCCAATGTTCATGTCAAACCACATGTCCTTGGTGAAAGGGAATAGGAAAAAGTATAGTAGGTCATACTTAATTGAAAGTGATGGCAAATTGTTAAGAAGAAATGCCAAAGGTGTTAACACTACTGCTATAAGTAAACCAATAACTTTTGAGAGTGACGTCTGTGCGAGCAAAACTCTAGCTAATGCTGAGAGTAAATTAACCATTGATAAACCCGTTACATCAATGAGAAACGAATTACCATCTAAGTTTGCTGACCCTAAAATGTATTCAATGCCTTGAGATTTATTAAGAGCAAAGTGCTATCTACAGTGTTGGTTATCTCAGGAGTGTACTTGATACCAAAGTTCGATATCCTTGTTTAATGTAGCTTTGCGTAATCGCTTCCTTTGAAGAATAAAAGGAGGATTTTACGTCAACATATATTTTCATACAGAATGCAACCAACTGCAGGTGCAGCCGCTTGGCTGATCTGCTTTTATTACTTCCTGTACTTCGTCTCTTAGATAAATGTAAGGAACAAGAGGCCCTGTGTCCTTATCCATTTATTTTCCAGCACGCCAGAACAGAAACGTAACAGCGTAACCTATTTCTGTTGAAACGAGCTTAATTACTGTTCAAACAAACTTAAAGTCACCCCTGCAATATCATGATATAGATTTGGAAGGAGGTTGGTCGTGCTTCCTAAAGAGTAACAAGTTATCCAATGTTGGAAAACGAGAAAGGATCGGCCGAGACGAGGAACGAGACGGAATTATGGCAGACCGACAATACCTCTGTAAATAGTAGCACCCTGCGAACATGTTCTCAACGCCAGATATGCACCTCGCCGCATCTAACAAACAGCGCGAACAACGAACCGCACAAACACTTGACTACCTAATGATGATGTTAAAACTTCAACGAACATTGCAGTGGAAGAAGAAATTGCAGGAACATCCAACCAAAGAGGACCTTTCTTCAGGAGAAGCGGAATTCTGGAAATAACTACCATTGGGAAACAACGTCTCTCTCTCTCTCTCTCTCTCTCTCTCTCTCTCTCTCATACTATTAGCCTCAACAATCTAAGCCACTAGACTGCCAAAAAAATTGACAAGTGGTTAAGGAAACACAGAAGAGCAGAGAGATTCACTCAGCCTGAAGACAAGGTAAGGGACATCGCTGTTTTGTGTAAACAGAAATATCAGCTAACAGTTTTTAACTATTAAGAAGGACAGTAATTCCCTACAGTTGCAATTCTCAACCTAAGTACAGGAACACCTGAGTTAACTCATTTTCCATATTATTATTGTTCACTAGACTTTAATTTTTTACCCATGAGTACATGAATGTAACCACAATTAACAAGACTTGTGAATATAAGAACACTACTTTGTACCAATGTCTGTACGTAGCAAAGATCCCACTTCTAGATGGGAGCACGAACACTATCAATGTCCTCCCAGGCAAAGTACCTATGCAATGCATATATGCTGACGGGTTTCTGATACGAGGTGGGTGGTGAGGAAAGGAGTGACCTAGTACCGTAAAACCCCTCGACTGCCGTACTGTACTTTACGAGGGAGTAATTTCTAAGAACTATGGAAGCCATTGCTTTCTTTAGTTTCCCCTAAACTCTCCTAGGGGTCATGTTCGTGGTGTACTTTTGTTCGTGCCGATAACTTTATGTCAATGAAATTGAAAAACTTTTGTTGAATATAAGAATGAATCTTATTACGTTACATAAAATCATTCCTTAATATGGCAAGTTGATCTAATCCTCAATTTTCTGACACCCCTGCTATTGAATGACCACGTTTGAGCTGATTCACTGCAGTGTGGGATATGTATGCAATATTATGCAGTTTTTTGATTAATTAGCCATAAAATATTCATGCATTTCCTCAAAGAACTTGGGTTAAGTGGGCCATATTGTTTCATGCTTGCAGGCAACACTAAACTATCCCCACTCTCCTGCGACCTGTGATCTGACTGCCTCAACTATCAAGAACTATCTTCTCGGGAATTCCTGGGCTATCCTACAGGTCTTCGCCGCCCCCGATATTTCCAAATCTACTGCCTTTCTAAAAGTCATTTTTGGAATGAGGGTGCCACACGTGATCCCAGTATAATCACTGCCTGAAGAAAGCAACTAGCTATGAGCATTAGCGGCCAAGTCACTGACGAACAGATCGGAAAATAATTAAGACTGATAAGGAAAGATCAGAGGAAAAGAGCATTTTATGATACACAAGGGAAAAGGTGATACTCTACAATGTGTAAAGTTAGGAGGAATAAGGTTACATTAAAAGTTACTGGAATAAAACTGAGAAATGTTGTTAAAACTGATACTGCGACTGTTTGCTGACAGAGGTTACCAGAACACAAACAGTCTAAAATGTGGCCCCTGAAGAATATAACATAAAACTTATTTGTGGATTCTGAGAGGGCATTTGACCAACAATTATACATCACACAACCTAGAGTGATGACGGTGGATTACCCACGAGTCCTTTGGTGTTTATTAAAGTAAACGGGGAATTCTTAAAAGCGGAAGAAATAGCGCTAACAGTATAATCTGAGGACACAGTTAGAGAAATGTTTTAAAGAATGAAAGAGTGTTATGGAAATGAAAGGACTGAAAATCAGCTGTAAGACAAAACTTAGTGACTGGAAGACAAGAAAAAGGTACCGTATGACATAAATTCAAGGCCCTGTCTTTTCCACTAACTGTCTTTTGTACTAACTGGCATACACAATAAACTAGACCAAGTCTATAAACAATACTCTGTACCAGAGAAGCACTGAAAGTACATTGAAGCACACCGGAGCACCAATTAATACCAGTTAGCCTGATACTCCTTTTGTGCCCTGTCAAGTTTATTTTGTCTAAGAAAATTCCCCCAACATAGCCTAAGTTACTGGAGACCCCTGGAATGGTATGACCACATATATCCTACATTTCAGGACAGAGCAAACTGGGAAGATCATTTTACAAACGAAACTGAGTGTGTCAAGAACATCTGGTTTCGGAGGAAGGGAGCAGGTTAATACGACGTACAGAAAATAAGTAGATGTTTGCAAACGCTTGGTTCTGACAACACCAAAGATGATTATGGATATGACGAGAGGCTTCAAGATCAAGTAAGAAACTAGACACACACTAAAACATTCAACAAAGGCAGTAATCCAAGCGAGAACGTCGTTAAGTGTTAGCATGGGGGCAGCTTATAACGACGTTGTTGGCCCACAAACAAATCGGTTCTAAAAGAGGATAAAGGAAATGGCAGCGGAATAATTGGATAAAGGCTTTTGGTCTCATAGCAATGAGAGCTACAAGTAGTGTTCAAGATGAACAATTTGTAACCGAGCTCTTTAAAGAATGACTACAGTGCCGCTGGAGGGTCCAACACCAATAAAAGTAAGGAAGAATAATCACTGTCGAGGTTCAAAAGGAATCATTCTTGCTGACTGCTCCCATGACGGTAGAATTACAAACACGGATATCCCCATGAAATCAAGCATTTTAAGCGTGCCCTAAATATATGAATACTGGAATATTGTTCCAGGGAAGTACTGGACTCCAGATATGGTAGCAGAGTTGAAGTTGGTGGAAGATAGGCTACAACGAATGCAGTCTTTGTGCTGAGAATGCCGTAACGAGAACACGACATGTCAAGCTCGGTACGTACGTACTGTACATTACGTAAAGCCTTTGGACAGACTGGGACTTGGAAAACTATTGAGCAAAGTCAATGCATATGGGAAGGGGGTTCAAGGACAGTATCAAGTGGGTATGAAACTGGTACCGGGGTACGAAAAATCAGTAGGGACTGAAGTGGATCAGATTCAACTGGTGATGTCAAATGTTGGCTGATGTACCAATGTCTGCTGACGATTAAAGATCGAGAACAAGTTAGCTTTGTGTTCCATACAGGAAAATAAAATGGAATTAGAAAAATATGAAACAAAAGAATGATGGAAAAAGACGAACAATCTTCTCAAACTATAAAAAATGGATGAAGATATGAGGAGAAGTTGGTATGACAGAGGTACCGATACTGAATTAAAACCTATTATGGATTTCTTAGATGCAGAGAAAACCAATCAATCTCGAGCTACCAGAACGAACGAAAACCTGATACAAGGAGGTTAGGACCAGGAGAGTGGGAAATATTTGCCGATTGTATCTGCAATGCCAATCTTGAATATGTGGGGGGGGTAAACTGCACTATGTAACCATTCAAGCATCACCAGAGATGGTCTGCAGAGCAACACTTTACGAGGAGATTTTCAACGCCAAAATTACGTAGGATCAAATCAGACCAAAGGAGTGTACTACACTTATGGTACAACACTTGGGGTACCTTTGTGGCTCACTGGAATGTAAAGCATATCTTTGAAGGTCATAAGAAAACAGAATCATGAGCTGGAGGAAGCAGAATAGCTGTACCACTTGCAAAGGGTACCCCATAAGTAAAATATGGAATTACTACTGATGTTAAATGCTTCTCATTGCAAAAGGGATGTAGCCACTGAAACAGAATGGTAAGCCTGAAGTGGTCTGACCATACATTTCCCAATTTCAACCCAGAGCAAAGTGGCAAGATTAAATTACAAATGACTTGAGTGTCAAGCCATCTGGACCGAGGCGAAGGAAATACATCTGTAGTGTGGCGTAGAGAAAATCAGTCGATGTTTGCCAGTATTTGGTTCCGGCATCACCCAAGATGATTATGGAGATGACGAGAGGCTTCAAGATGAAGATATAAACTCAAGAGACTCCGTAACATTCAACAAAGGCAGGAATCTAAGTCAGATCATATATATTGTTGACAGGAAGGCAGGTTATAATGACAACGACAGAGAAACCTATGCAAGGGAGACTGCAGTGAATCAAAATAAGTATGAATAAACGCTGTATTATAGAGAGAAATATTAAGATAAAGAAATCAATAAAGAACCACAAACAAATCAGCACTAAAAGAGGATAATAGACATAGAAGAATAATGGGATCTGATGGCATCTTAGCAATGGAGCTGCACGAAGCCTTGCAACCGAGATCTTCAAAGAATTATTACAGTACCATCGCAGGGTCCAACAATAAAAGCAGGTAAGGATAGTCATTGTTGGAGTGTCAAAAGGAATATAATTCTGACCAATGGAGTGGAATGCATTGCAGTCTAACTTCTCCCATGACTGGAGAATTACCAGCACAAATATCCCTAGGAAACCAAGCATTTTAAGTCTTGTAAATACAGGTACATCACAATCTAATGCCAGGGAAGAACTGAACTAGAAATATGGGACTACAGTAAAAATTCATGAAGACAGGCTACAATGAATGAAGTCTCTTTGCTGGGAATGCTATGAAGAGAACACACGACATGTCACGCGCTCAGTACGTATGTACTGTACATACATAAAGCCTTTGGACAGACTAGGATGTGGAGAACTATAAGCAAAGTTAAGTGTATATGGGCTGGTGGTTAAGTACAGTATCAAGTTCATATAAAATTTGCACTGAAGTCAAAAGGATGCAGGAGGGACTGAAGAGCTGCAGATTAAATTGGCAACATCAAATGTGGGTTGAGGATAGGCGGTGCGATGTCCCATTGTATGTTCATGACAATAGACTGCGAACATGTCAGCTCTGTGATCAATAGAAGAAAACAGGAAGAAGACCATCTGTGCTACTGGGTAGCTGGGTGACAACACTTGCATTGCAACAGGATATGAAATCTGGGATTGGTGAAGCTGAATAACCTTTTCAAGAAATAAGTATACTGAATCAGTCAAGTATGGTGAAAATTTATGTTCATAAGTTTGTGACATATGACAAGAATGAAAAAAGTGAATGAAGAGATTTTTCCGCTAAAAACAGATTAAGGAATGAAATTTTCACAGGAAGAATACAGTAGGACTGGGCAGAAAATGAACTGCAAAAATAATGCACAGGTCACGACAGACGAAAGAGGATCTCTGTAACTACTAACAACTTAGGAGACATGACTAAATAGGCTAAAATGAAAAAAAGATCAAGAGTAATAGTGTAAGCAAATGAGAGACGTCGTGGTGGAATTACGATGTGCCGAAAGGAAGAAATATAACCACAAAATGATGCAACAAGAAAAGCAGTTTTCTCATAAACTAATAAAAAATGAATGACGATAACTGGAGAGGCTGACATGAGGAAAAGAGGAAGACGACCAATTGTGCTGCTGGGTGAACTGGATGGCACAAAATGTCCACTGTGATAGAAAGTGAAATATACAATTGGGAAGCAAAATAACTATTGGAAGAAATAAGAATACTGAAAAGAATGTTTACATGTATTTGTGGTAAGTTTCGTTACATGGAACAGACAGCTGGAAGCACACGAACAAGGTGAAAGTGGAGGAGATTTTCCAGTCACAAAAAAAATTAGAGTGTGACACTTTCGCATGATGGAGATAGAACTGGAAGAGAAAAACTAACATGACACTGATGCACACACACAAAAAACAGAGAAGGTGGCAGGTCCACAAATGGCCAACATCTTGGGAGACATGGTACTTGCAAGAACTGGATTCCACCAACTGGGGGACACTAAAACCAAAAGCATGATGTTTCAGGTGTGTGATGAGAAGGGGAAGGCCAACGATAAAGTCACATTAGTACTGAACATGAAAATGACTCCAAAGACCATTACGAAGGTCCCAGAACCGTATCAAAACAGCCTACAGAGACACTTGGAGTAGGTGGGAAGTCAGCGGAATGTGAGAGACGAGAGAATGGAGATTAATCAATCATAAACCTCTCTCATTGCAAGAACAGCTCATGTTGAAGATTCAAACCCTATGCTCTTTGCACTATCTGAAGATTACAATTTGCAACCGTTTAAACCTTCTGGTACTGATTACAGACAGTTTCAGTTATGCCCACCATTCCCAAACCCTACATATTGCAAATTCAACGTATGTGTACACGTAGGCAACATCTGTTCAAACTGCTTTCCCTGCTTAATACATTTTGTTACCACGCATATGATGTCCCTTCCTCTCTTTATTGCACGGAAAAAGAAGAATATGAATAATCAACTGAATGTTGGTCAACCCTATCCAGCAAGTCAGTCCAAATTACCATAGTCTAAACTTTTGACACAATTCCACACATGGCTGAAAAGCAAACACCCTTCCTACCTACATACATAACTGTAGCATGACTGACTTGGCAATGATGACACAAGCAAAAGCAACTGCAGTATCAGAAATGCAGTCACTATGAAAGCAGCATAGTAATTACAGAGGAGTGCCCTGGAAAATCACAGGGAAACTTCATACACAA
This sequence comes from Macrobrachium rosenbergii, assembly GCA_039081455.1. Taxonomy (NCBI): domain Eukaryota; kingdom Metazoa; phylum Arthropoda; class Malacostraca; order Decapoda; family Palaemonidae; genus Macrobrachium; species Macrobrachium rosenbergii. The sequence continues at coordinate 144,132 of JANJGK010001805.1, forward strand.
ATACCTCCATGAGACAGCTTCTCACAAACATCTTGCGTAAGAGTGCTGGAATGCTCTTCATGAAGGAGAATCAGGCAGAGAGAGATGGAATTTGCAATGTGGCCGAGCGCTTGCAATTACGTCTTCGGAAAATTAGCCACCAACTACACTTCCTTAAACCAACAAAATCTTGTCAAGAACACTGCTTTCAACACCAAACTTTTAAGAACAGCAGCAAAGTATGGAGGTGCGAGACGCCAACAAGAAAACACCTATGACTGTGCACAAAAAAGCTAGTGTATAAAGGGTAAAAAAGAAATGAAACAATGGGTAGTTTAGGAAATATGGCCTTCAGAAATAGGGTCAACCCTGTGTTCTGAGTCTTCGCTCCACAAACACAGACCAAACTAAGTGGAATAAGAGTTTCTGGGCAAGGTTATCTACCAGTTCTACCTTCAGGGATTATGATAGGAGGAAAAGACTTCAGTGGACAAGTAGGGCCGACAGTGATGGTTCAGAAGACGTAATGGGAAAAGCTGTACAATTCATGTCAGGCTATGGCATAGTTGCTGGCTACAATGTTTAAAAAGTAAAAGGAAAAAGTTGACAAGTTGACAGTCAACACACATTTAAGAAATGCAGTAATCCAAGTGAGAGCACAATAAATGCTCACAGAAGGACAGCTCATAATAAAGTTCACGGCCAAAAGAAATGTACAGAGAAACCTATGCAATAGAGAACACATGAATAAAAAAAAATATCAATCATGTATTACGGAGAGAAACAGTAACAAAGAAGTCAAGAAGAACCACAAAACAAATCAGTACTAAAAGAGGATGATGGAAATAGCAGAAGAATGATAAATTCTGATGGCCTCATAGCAGTGGAGCTGCAATAATTGTTGGGGATGCAGAACCTATGTAACTGACCTCTTGAAAGAATGATTACAGTGCCACTGGAGGGTCCAAGGACAGTCACTACCGAAGTGTCAAAAGTCTGGGCAATGGAGCAGACTGTATAGCAGACTGCAGTATAAAGGAAGCGGAAGGGACTGAAGAGCGAAGATTATATTGGTGTCAAATGTGGGATGAGGGTGGGCATGTGATGTTCCACTGTATGCCAATATAAAAAGACCAAGAACATTAAGCTCTGATTTCAATACAGGAAAACATCAAGACAACAAATTGTGCTACTGAGGTAATTGGCTGAAACCAAATGTCCACTGAGATCGAAAATGAAGTATACGATTGGGGAAGCAAAATAACCACTGAAAGAAATGAGAATACTGAAAAGAATGGTTTAAATGTATGATGACAAGTTTAGTAATATGGAATTAGAAGCTGAAAACACATGTGTGTGAATGAGGAGAAGATTTTTCATCCACAAACAGACATTAAGGAAGGATTCTTTCACAGGATGGACACAGGAGGTGCAGACGACATTAAACCAAAGAGGCACTAATTCCACAGCTATCCGCATCTTCAGAGACATGGCACACTGCAAGCGAAGGATCCTAGTTGCAGGATGAGAGACTAAATACACTAAAATCAAAGGAGTATGAAATAAAAATACAAGCAAATGAAAGACGCATTGGTGGGATCAAGATGTGCCAACGGTAACTGAAGGCCAGAGGGCATCCATCAAGTCCTGTCAAATGGACAGGCAGGGAAAAATAGAGTGATTCACACTTTACGTGGAGATGAGAATGGTGTTGAGGCAGGTGGAAAGGGCAAACAAGATCTGGGAAGCACTGAATCAGCAAATCCACACTACAAAAGAGGGACAGAAAATATTCATGATACCAAAATGGACGAAGTAAGCCAGTCAAGATGTGAAATAAGCCAAGTATTCAAAAGGTAGACTGAAGAGAAATATGAAACAAAATAATGATGGAAAGAGAAGAGCATTATTCTCATACAATTAACGACAAATGAATGAAGATAACTGGAGGAGTTGACAAGACAGAGGTACCAATATTGAATTAAGACCTGATAATTAAGGAGAGCCATTAGAAGGCTACAAAATAATCATCAATATTAAAAGTGTTTTTGCTAGATGCAAAGAAACCTAATCACTGTCGAGCTACCACAATAAATGAAAAGCTTACGCACGAAGGCTAGGACCAGAACAGTGGAAAATGTTTGACAATATCAACTTCAAAAGGCAAACGTAAAGTATTCGTGATTAAGAATCATACAGGAATCAGATAATTTAGGATGAAGGAACTTCAAGTACCAAGCAATTACTAGAGATTATACCACAAATTTGTTGTTTCTAAAAAGATGTTTGATAGTCTGAAAAACAACAATTAGATGGGAACCACTAAAACAGAAGCTACTGTACATCAAAATGACCATTTGAGCTGATGTTTGGGTACCATGACACAAGACGCTGATTGAGACGAGCAGAAGTGTCAAATTGAAGTAAACAGCACTGGGTCCTTCCTTGTTTATCTTGATGAAAGACGGAACTAAAAAGGAATACAAAAAGCACTAGTCTTTTGGATCTGATAAAAACAGACGACCCAACATTAATTGCAGAATCTGAGGAAGACGTAACGCAGGCACTTGACAAACGGATGAGTGGAATGGAGTGAAAGGAAAATCAATGCCAACAAAATGAACTTTTATGGTAACTGGGAAAGATGCAATGTCAAAAGAACAGGTGGGAGAGAAAGTGTTGGTCACAGAGGATCTTTTAGGAAGGTCACAGATGTTTTAGGATAAGTGTGGGGTGTGGAAATCTGTATTATGTATCAACGGGAATATATTATGTCACAAAATAAGACTCCAGACTGTCAATTATCAAAGGAGGTGTTGGAAATGCGTAAGAATAACTGGGAAAGAGAAAGAGGAGAAAAACCAAGGCCTTGGTTAGTTAAAAACCATAGTTAAATCACATCACCGAACTCCATTTCCTCTTCAATTATAACCTCAAAAATACAGCCACCTTCTGGCACTCATATTTGCAACAGCTATTTAGCCTGATCAGAAGCACAGTCTCGGATACTGCACAACATTCTCCTGCATTCAATCAACAGCTATTGAACAAACTTTCGCAAACACTTTGGCAAATACTTTTGGATTACCTGAAAGCAGTGCTGTAATTTATACGACTTAATCTCGATTTATATCTCCTAATGACTGACACCTCGGAAACTCAACTTCAGAACACTCAAAGACAAAGATATAACGAGAATGAAAAGGAAATTTCAATAAAAAAAAAAAGATTCAAAGTGTTAAGAGGTACAAGATGAGGCCTACATTAGGAAAATGAAGAAAATATGAAAAAAACAATAAAATTTGGACACTTACCACCTTATTGGGGGCGAACTGCACTCGCTGGCAACCTGTAAAACAAAAGTCAAACTGAGTTCAAGGTGCAACAGGTCAACTTTAAGGCTTAAATAGTACATGGTTTCTTTTCAAATTCCACAATACTACTTAAAAACTGACTTATTTCAGTAACAGCAACTAAGAAGGCAGAAATAGGCACAATCTCCATTTTCCTATCATGAAGAGCAGAATGAAAGCTGGCAAGACTTTATATTACCCTGATATCTGGCTTTCAAAGCTGATGCTGAATTGGACAAAGCTATGGGATACCCTGAATAATTCGCAAAATACCCGATGATGGGGAAAGAAGGGGGCATTCAAGATTTTGGTACAATCAACACAAGATGGAAGAGTGGCGAGGGTATAAAAATAGGTGAACTAATTTAATTAATGAGAATCTGACTAAGCCGAACGCTGTCGTACTTTCAGCCAATCAGTGCTTAAGACCGTGAAAAGGGAGAGTTGCAGTGGATGGAAAGCAAGAAAGAGGAAAGGACATGGGAAAGGGGGTAATAGGAGATAGCATAGAAAAATATAAGAGAAAACAGGAGAAGGGGAGACACATTAACGAGGAGAAACTCTGCAAGCAAATGAAACAATTCTGGGGAGAAGAAATCAACAAAATGCATGAGAATGGAACGAAACAAATATGGAATGAAGAGGAAAGGAATATGAAAGAGGGTCACAAAAGGAGTATGAGGAAGGGGACATATAAAACAAATTCCAGAACAAGACCTAAACAACAAGAATAATGTGGATGTCTAAACGAAACGAGGGAAACGTGAAGAAATAAGATAAACTGGAGAAGAAAGAAAATGGACCAGATGGCTTAAGACCAGAACTGAAAAAAGGAAAACAGTATAAATATTCTAACAGTTAACAGAGTGAAATAGAAATTAAGAAACCAAGGGAATGGAGGCAGTCAAAAACTAATACTTCAAGAGAAAATTCAGATAACTGCTGTGAAAGAACACATACCAATAGCCATAACAAAGATCTAATACAAAAGATTGGTGACACTGATTAAGGAAGACACATAGGAACATCTTAAGACCACATGATGACTACATGATGAAGCCATAAAAAACCAAGGATGATTTTCAAGAGGAGGAAGAATGGAAGACGATACTTGTTCACACAGCAGTATATTGTAGAAAAGAGCCACAGAAGGACGACCTACAGAAGAAAGCAAAGACTGACAGTAACGCTGACATTCCAGGAAGGCTAGAACACATGATAATAAATGAGTGCCAATTCCTTTGTACCGAGCTGTACTGGAAAAGTATGAAGGAGCGCAGACTGAATGCAACTGCATGAGGAAGCAGAGTATGATTCAATACGCTTCTTATAAATGGGAAGTCCTGAATGGAGAAAGAATTGAGGCAAAAGACTCACAAAGGCAAGAACTCCGACCTGAACCTGTCACCAATATTTGACAGAACAGAGTCAACCAGTTGTCAAAGTGTTCTTAACTACTTCTCCTACTTAAAAGCACTTGCTAGATATCTGCCTATTCCCATGCACACTTTAACTTTCCAAAGTCAAGCAAAAAAATGACAAAATGACAAAATATGCCAAAGTCCTACAAGATGAAAAATGGCTACAAAAAAAAAAAATGTTGAACAATATATAAAATAAAGTAGCATTTTACCTATAGATTTTGCATGCAAACATTTGTAATCCACAAGGTCCTGTACACTGCTATGCAGGTGTCTTTGCAAGCACATGAGGTGGTTACTTCTTTAAAACCTAATTTAAAACCCAATTAACACTTATGCAGCCTTCTGGAGTGAAGGCAGTCCCTTGTTGAATAAGCTCTTACTAATACAAGTTAGATCTGAGATTAACTTACTTGATAGATATTCCCACAAACCTCACTTTAAAGCAATACTCCCACAAACCTCACTTCAAAGGAGCAATATTCCCACAAACCTCACTTCAAAGCAAAGAAGTGACTCCATATCTCCAGAGGAACCACACACACTAAGAATGGCTAAGGAACATTTGATTCTTGAGAGATTTTAAACTTGAATCCTATGTAACACTTCAACTTAACTGACATCAACTTACTAAGTTGAAGTACCTATCAGCTATAGCCTAAAGATTATTTTTTGGTACGCTGTCATCTCAGATGTGATACATTTTATGATGAATCTCTTAAATTGAATGTTGGGTGTGAAGTACATACAAGATATTTTAGGTTAGAACTATTGGATTGCTGGTAACTGTGATATATCTAGAAAATAAAGTGCAGGCTATAGTACAGTGCATTTATTACTTAACAGACCTTGTTGCTTATCTGAAGGCCAGACCGCCAAAGCACTTTATAAGTTCAGGCGCTACTGTATCAGGAAGCCTAAGCCTGTGGTAACTGGAACAGAGGAAGACAAGTTGAGAGAAAGAGTCCAGCATGGAAAAATGCCTTATCGACAAGGCTGAAGGTCCCATTGGTCAAATATGAGGGATGGTGTTACAGAAGTGTCAGAAGACATGTACAGAATAAGGGACTTCCACAGCCCCACAGCCTGACACAGAAAGGAATAACAACTGGATAAAAGGGGCAGAAGGTAGAATAGATTAATGACCAAAAAGACCTTTTGAAAAAAGTGCAAAAAAGTCACAGATGAAAAACATATAAGGGAAATTCTCACATGAAAAGCCCATCAGAGAAGACAGTGGAAATTTACCAAGATCCTCCAATATGATTCCAACTTACCTGAAGAAGTATGAAGCTCAAACAAGGCCAATGATTCTAAGCAGCCACCTGGGGTTTACACTGAATCTGAAATCAAAACAAGAATCAGTCTTGCCATAAATTTAATACTTCTGTAATATTTCTATACTGTGACAATATCTTTAAAGGAAATATGACTTCATTGTATCAAGATTCTAGAGTAATGGAGAAAGAAAATCACAATAAAATGAATCAACAAAGAGTACTGATTTCATATTGATATTTACCATCGTCAGTTGGCTAAAATACTCCCAGGTGGTTCCATTGGCAGTGGCCTCAAAGCCTGCAAAGATGGAAAGGACAACGTAAGAATTTTGGCAGTCCAAAATCACATAAAAAATTGAATTGTCTGAGTTAACAAAAAGTTCTCTCACTCTTCTGCGAGATTCTTCCGTAAGGTCAATATAAAAGCCCAATTTTACCAGTAACCTCATGATTATGTTAACTTACCTTTTCATTTAGAAAGTGCAATAGACTTTCTATTTAAGACAGCATAGTCGAGACCCCTTCTCTTCACCTGCGAAATAATAATAATAGTTAGTCTTGGAATAAATTTAATGTTTTTATATATCTAACAAAACCTGACAAGAGAAGGGTGATAAATCTTACTTATTTGTCCACTGTTCAAAAAGTGAAAAAGGTTAACACAATTGAATCCGTTTTGACTCTTTCCGTCAAATCTCGAAGTGTTTTTAACAAGGAATTTTAGTAGAGAATCAAAGAATTACTGTAACTTGAGGACATAAGATTTATGCTTTTTTTTTTTGGTTTAGTCAAGAAAAACAGATAAATTCCACTTAATATTTTTTTTTTTTCAATCCCCTATGCAACTTTCTCTCTAAACCTTCACATCTCTGAATATATTACAACTTTCGTCACTTTGTAATAAGTGTTTAAAGTGTTTTCAGTCAACATTTCCCTTGTCAGTAAGTGATTTAAAGTACTTAAATGTTTCATTAAAAAGGTTTAATCTGACATTTGTATTTTGTAAAACTGTCCTACTCAGAAAAATCTCAACTGTCCTGATAACAGCTGATTCAAATAAGCTAACAAAACTTTCATTCTTGAAATGTTACTGAAACTATCTTGTTCCTGAGTTGTTACTTGAAGCAATTCCTGAGAGATTTGAACTGAGGAAGGAAAGACCTACCTTCCTGCACCAGCAGGCAGATCTCAGGGGCTCTCATCCTCTCCAGGTGGCTGTCTTCGCTGAATCTGCGAAATAAAAAATACATGTTAAGACTTTTGTCTTTGTCTAACAGACATTCTGATCAGGGTTGGAAAATCAACTCTTAAAAGTGGATTATGAAAGTGTGGATTCCAATGTTACTTCAATGGACTGTTTCATTTAGAATTAAGACTCAACATGCATAGAACAGGATACCAAGATTTCTCTGCTCCAAAAAGGGTGAGAGCCGTCTTTCGGAACTAATCACCCAAAGGAATTATTACTACTATTGCTATGATGATGTGACGAACATTAATACTGTATTATCATTATTATTATTGTTATTAACATTACAGGAATAAGTCTTTTTGACTGGGGGTACATACTTAAGGCCCAACAATCCCCCACATGTAAAAGTACCTTGAGCACTTTGTGGTAAGTACTTCAATCATTTTACCTCAATTTCAAAACTATGTAGTTCTGGTAAAAAAAAACTTTGAGCTAAATTACAGCTAAATCATTTTCATCTCCACAAACAAAACCTTAGTCTGAACGTGAACAGTTCAGAACAACAGCTCCTTTAGTCAAAGGAGAGAGAAAACCAGACTGAACAACACTAAGGAAAGTCTGACTTGTTAAAGACTGAACCCAGTTGACAGAAATGTCAGCAGACTGGCTTACCAAAGAAGGATCCACAGTAATTTATAGAAATGTTTCAATAATGGAATAACAGTACAGCCACACTATAATTATAATGTCCAGTACAGCAAGAGGAGGAAATCTCCTTCATAAATATACTAACATATTGCTAAAATAAACACGATGTAGCAAAGACTCACATTAGAGAGAGAGAGAGAGAGAGAGAGAGAGAGAGAGAGAGAGAGAGAGAGAGAGAGAGAGAGAGAGAGAGAGAGAGAGAGAGAGAGAGAGAGAGAGAGAGAGAGAGAGAGAGAGAGAGAGTGTGTTTGCACAATAACCCAACTGCAGAGGAATACAAGACACCAGCAGGGGACAAATTCACAATCTTTCAACAATCAGCCAACACTTGGAAACAAATGATAAATTCACAATCTTTCAACAATCAGCCAACACTTGGAAACAAATGATAAATTCACAATCTTTCCACAAGCAGCCAACACTTGGAAACAAATGATAAATTCACAATCTTTCCACAAGCAGCCAACACTTGGAAACAAATGATAAATTCACAATCTTTCAACAATCAGCCAACACTTGGAAACAAATGATAAATTCACAATCTTTCAACAAGCACCCAACACTTGGAAACAAATGATAAATTCACAATCTTTCAACAATCAGCCAACACTTGGAAACAAATGATAAATTCACAATCTTTCAACAATCAGCCAACACTTGGAAACAAATGATAAATTCACAATCTTTCCACAACCAGCCAACACTTGGAAACAAATGATAAATTCACAATCTTTCAACAATCAGCCAACACTTGGAAACAAATGATAAATTCACAATCTTTCAACAATCAGCCAACACTTGGAAACAAATGATAAATTCACAATCTTTCAACAATCAGCCAACACTTGGAAACAAATGATAAATTCACAATCTTTCAACAAGCACCCAACACTTGGAAACAAATGATAAATTCACAATCTTTCAACAAGCACCCAACACTTGGAAACAAATGATAAATTCACAATCTTTCAACAATCAGCCAACACTTGGAAACAAATGATAAATTCACAATCTTTCAACAATCAGCCAACACTTGGAAACAAATGATAAATTCACAATCTTTCAACAATCAGCCAACACTTGGAAACAAATGATAAATTCACAATCTTTCCACAACCAGCCAACACTTGGAAACAAATGATAAATTCACAATCTTTCCACAACCAGCCAACACTTGGAAACAAATGATAAATTCACAATCTTTCCACAACCAGCCAACACTTGGAAACAAATGATAAATTCACAATCTTTCCACAACCAGCCAACACTTGGAAACAAATGATAAATTCACAATCTTTCCACAACCAGCCAACACTTGGAAACAAATGATAAATTCACAATCTTTCAACAATCAGCCAACACTTGGAAACAAATGATAAATTCACAATCTTTCAACAAGCACCCAACACTTGGAAACAAATGATAAATTCACAATCTTTCAACAATCAGCCAACACTTGGAAACAAATGATAAATTCACAATCTTTCAACAATCAGCCAACACTTGGAAACAAATGATAAATTCACAATCTTTCAACAAGCAGCCAACACTTGGAAACAAATGATAAATTCACAATCTTTCAACAAGCAGCCAACACTTGGAAACAAATGATAAATTCACAATCTTTCAACAATCAGCCAACACTTGGAAACAAATGATAAATTCACAATCTTTCAACAAGCAGCCAACACTTGGAAACAAATGATAAATTCACAATCTTTCAACAATCAGCCAACACTTGGAAACAACTGATAAATTCACAATCTTTCAACAATCAGCCAACACTTGGAAACAAATGATAAATTCACAATCTTTCAACAATCAGCCAACACTTGGAAACAAATGATAAATTCACAATCTTTCAACAATCAGCCAACACTTGGAAACAAATGATAAATTCACAATCTTTCAACAATCAGCCAACACTTGGAAACAAATGATAAATTCACAATCTTTCAACAAGCAGCCAATACTTGGAAACAAATGATAAATTCACAATCTTTCAACAATCAGCCAACACTTGGAAACAAATGATAAATTCACAATCTTTCAACAATCAGCCAACACTTGGAAACAAATGATAAATTCACAATCTTTCAACAATCAGCCAACACTTGGAAACAAATGATAAATTCACAATCTTTCAACAATCAGCCAACACTTGGAAACAAATGATAAATTCACAATCTTTCAACAATCAGCCAACACTTGGAAACAAATGATAAATTCACAATCTTTTCAACAATCAGCCAACACTTGGAAACAAATGATAAATTCACAATCTTTCAACAATCAGCCAACACTTGGAAACAACTGATAAATTCACAATCTTTCAACAATCAGCCAACACTTGGAAACAAATGATAAATTCACAATCTTTCAACAATCAGCCAACACTTGGAAACAACTGATAAATTCACAATCTTTCAACAATCAGCCAACACTTGGAAACAAATGATAAATTCACAATCTTTCAACAATCAGCCAACACTTGGAAACAAATGATAAATTCACAATCTTTCAACAATCAGCCAACACTTGGAAACAAATGATAAATTCACAATCTTTCAACAAGCAGCCAACACTTGGAAACAAATGATAAATTCACAATCTTTCAACAATCAGCCAACACTTGGAAACAAATGATAAATTCACAATCTTTCAACAATCAGCCAACACTTGGAAACAAATGATAAATTCACAATCTTTCAACAATCAGCCAACACTTGGAAACAACTGATAAATTCACAATCTTTCAACAATCAGCCAACACTTGGAAACAAATGATAAATTCACAATCTTTCAACAAGCACCCAACACTTGGAAACAAATGATAAATTCACAATCTTTCAACAATCAGCCAACACTTGGAAACAAATGATAAATTCACAATCTTTCAACAATCAGCCAACACTTGGAAACAAATGATAAATTCACAATCTTTCAACAAGCAGCCAACACTTGGAAACAAATGATAAATTCACAATCTTTCAACAAGCAGCCAACACTTGGAAACAAATGATAAATTCACAATCTTTCAACAATCAGCCAACACTTGGAAACAAATGATAAATTCACAATCTTTCAACAAGCAGCCAACACTTGGAAACAAATGATAAATTCACAATCTTTCAACAAGCAGCCAACACTTGGAAACAAATGATAAATTCACAATCTTTCAACAAGCAGCTAACAATTGGAAACAGGACATATTCACAATCTTCTGTTAACCATCTGACAACTGGACATGACAAATTCACAATCTTTCACACAACCAACCCACACTTGCAAATGTAGGGCTGACCACATACACATCACAGTGAAACTCCACATGAAATTCATCCTCATATGTGGGAAAATGACACCACATATTGACAACATATCTCAGAAAATATCAAGAAACTCACCAACACTTTCACAAACTAACCTAACCATGATATTTCCAGTTCAAATTCTAAGTTGACCTAATTGCACTTTGAATGTGAACATCATAAATGTTTTACACAGAAAAGCAGAGCAGATACAGTCTTCTATTGCTACAAGACTGTCAGTCTTCTGTTGTTATAAGACTCCATAAAAAACACATAAAAAATCACTCACAGAGGCAAAAAGAATCCCCACCACACAAAAGAACAATTTGAGGGCAAATGGTTAATAGCAAGTCATTCAGTCTGAGGAAAGAGAAAACTAGACTGAACCAGACTGTGAGGAGTTGAGTCTGAAAAAGTAAACACTGGACCTGTTTACTAAACTACCAGTAGAGTAGTTAACCAGAGTAGTTAAGCAGGACAACAGAAGGATAACCACTAATAATATATGGAAAGATTTGAAGGAAGAAATGAGTGGAATGACTCAAAATAAAACTGAAATGTTCAATGGAGGAAAACATTTACTTTCTAAATCTGCTAAAACTGACTGATTTAAAGAGAGAGAGAGAGAGAGAGAGAGAGAGACTTCTGTGCAGACTATTTCCAGAGAGAGAGAGAGAGAGAGAGAGAGAGAGAGAGAGAGAGAGAGAGAGAGAGAGAGAGAGAGAGAGAGAGAGACACTGTAATGAGACTTCTGTGCAGACAATTTCCAGAGAGAGCAAGAGAGAGAGAGAGAAATGTAAACAGTGAAGGTTTGAGGAGTGAAAGTTTGAGCAGTGAAGGTTTGAGGAGTGAAGGTTTAAGCAGTGAAGGTTTGAGGAGTGAAAGTTTGAGCAATGAAGGTTTGAGCAATGAAGGTTTGAGGAGTGAAGGTTTGAGCAGTGAATGTTTGAAGAGTGAAGGTTTGAAGAGTGAAAGTTTGAGCAGTGAAGGTTTGAGGAGTGAAGGTTTAAGCAGTGAAGGTTTGAGGAGTGAAAGTTTGAGCAGTGAAGGTTTGAGGAGTGAAGGTTTGAGCAGTGAAGGTTTGAAAAGTGAAGGTTTGAAGAGTGAAAGTTTGAGCACTGAAGGTTTGAGGAGTGAAGGTTTGAGCAATAAAGGTTGGGCAGTGAAGGTTTGAAGAGAGAAGGTTTGAAGGGTGAAGGTTTGAAGAGTGAAGGTTTGAGCAGTGAAGGTTTGAAGAGTGAAGGTTTGAGCAGTGAAGGTTTGAAGAGTGAAGGTTTGAAGAGTGAAGGTTTGAGCAAAGTGTATTTTTTTTTTTTTGTATTGACTTTGTGAAGGTTTTGAGCAGTGAAGGTTTGAAAGTGAAGGTTTGAAGAGTGAAAGTTTGAGCACTGAAGGTTTGAGGAGTGAAGGTTTGAGCAATAAAGGTTGGGCAGTGAAGGTTTGAAGAGAGAAGGTTTGAAGGGTGAAGGTTTGAAGAGTGAAGGTTTGAGCAGTGAAGGTTTGAAGAGTGAAGGTTTGAGCAGTGAAGGTTTGAAGAGTGAAGGTTTGAAGAGTGAAGGTTTGAGCAGTGAAGGTTTGAGCAGTGAAGGTTTGAAGAGTGAAGGTTTAAGCAGTGAAGGTTTGAAGAGTGAAGGTTTGAGCAGTGAAGGTTTGAAGAGTGAAGGTTTGAGCAGTGAAGGCTTGAAGAGTGAAGGTTTGAGCAATGAAGGTTTGAGCAGTGAAGGTTTGAAGAGTGAAGGTTTGAGCAGTGAAGGTTTGAAGAGTGAAGGTTTGAGCAGTGAAGGTTTGAAGAGTGAAGGTTTGAGCAGTGAAGGTTTGAAGAGTGAAGGTTTGAGCAGTGAAGGGTTTGAAGAGTGAGGGTTTGAGCAGTGAAGGTTTGAGCAGTGAAGGTTTGAGCAGTGAAGGCTTGAAGAGTGAAGGTTTGAGCAATGAAGGTTTGAGCAGTGAAGGTTTGAAGAGTGAAGGTTTGAGCAGTGAAGGTTTGAAGAGTGAAGGTTTGAGCAGTGAAGGTTTGAAGAGTGAAGGTTTGAGCAGTGAAGGTTTGAAGAGTGAAGGTTTGAGCAGTGAAGGTTTGAAGAGTGAAGGTTTGAAGAGTGAGGGTTTGAGCAGTGAAGGTTTGAGCAGTGAAGGTTTGAGCAATGAAGGTTTGAGCAGTGAAGGTTTAAGCAGTGAAGGTTTGAGCAGTGAAGGTTTGAAGAGTGAAGGTTTGAGCAGTGAAGGTTTGAGGAGTGAAGGTTTGAAGAGTGAAGGTTTGAGGAGTGAAGGTTTGAAGAGTGAAGGTTTGAGCAATGAAGGTTGGGCAGTGAAGGTTTGAAGAGAGAAGGTTTGAATGGTGAAGGTTTGAGCAGTGAAGGTTTGAAGAGTGAAGGTTTGAAGAGTGAAGGTTTGAGCAGTGAAGGTTTGAGGAATGAAGGTTTGAGCAGTGAAGGTTTGAAAAGTGAAGGTTTGAAGAGTGAAAGTTTGAGCAGTGAAGGTTTGAGGAGTGAAGGTTTAAGCAGTGAAGGTTTGAGCAATAAAGGTTGGGCAGTGAAGGTTTGAAGAGAGAAGGTTTGAAGGGTGAAGGTTTGAAGAGTGAAGGTTTGAGCAGTGAAGGTTTGAAGAGTGAAGGTTTGAGCAGTGAAGGTTTGAGCAGTGAAGGTTTGAAGAGTGAAGGTTTGAAGAGTGAAGGTTTGAGCAGTGAAGGTTTGAGCAGTGAAGGTTTGAAGAGTGAAGGTTTAAGCAGTGAAGGTTTGAAGAGTGAAGGTTTGAGCAATGAAGGTTTGAGCAGTGAAGGTTTGAAGAGTGAAGGTTTGAGCAGTGAAGGTTTGAAGAGTGAAGGTTTGAGCAGTGAAGATTTAAGCAGTGAAGGTTTGAAGAGAAGGTTTGAAGAGTGAAGGTTTGAGCAGTGAAGGTTTGAAGAGTGAAGGTTTGAGCAGTGAAGGTTTGAAGAGTGAAGGTTTGAGCAGTGAAGGTTTAAGCAGTGAAGGTTTGAAGAGAAGGTTTGAGCAGTGAAGGTTTGAAAAGAGAAGGTTTGAAAAATGAAGGTCTGAAAAGTTGAGGTTTGAGCAGAAGATTGAGGGGGAGGAGGAGGAGGAAGAATAGGGGAAGGATGGAGGAGGAGGAGGAGGGAGAGGAGGAGGAGAGAGAGGAAGAGGAGGAGGAGAAAGAGGGGAGAGGAGGAAGAGGATGAGAAGAAAACAGAGGAGGCAGAAGAGGATGAAAAGGGGGAAGAGGAGGAGGAATAGAAGGAGGAAAAGAAGGAAGAGGAGGAATAGGTGGAGGAACAGGAAGAGGAGGAGGAATAGAAGGAGGAAAAGAAGGAAGAGGAGGAATAGGTGGAGGAACAGGAAGAGGAGGAGGAAGAGAAAAGGAGGAGGAAGAGGGGGAGGAGGAAGAGGAGGAGGAGGAAGAGGAGGAGGAGGAAGAAAAGGAGAAAGAAGAGGAGGAAACGGAGGAAAAGGAATGTGAGGAGGAGGAGGAGGAGGAGGAGGAGGAGGAGGAGGAGGAGGAAGAAGAAGAGGAAGAAAAAGAGGAGGAGGAAGAGAAGAAAAAGGGGGAAGAGAAGGAAGAAGAAGAGGGGGAAGAGAAGGAAGAAGAAGAGGAGGAATAGAAGGCAGAGGAAGAGGAGGAGGAGGAGGAGGAAGAGATGGAAGAGGAAAAGGAGAAGAAAGAGGACGACTACTTCAAGAGAGAGAGAGAGAGAGAGAGAGAGAGAGAGAGAGAGAGAGAGAGAGAGAGAGAGAGAGAGAGAGAGAGAGAAGAATGAATTTGGCAATGGGCAAATGGAACCAAAAGGAACAAGATTAAAGACAAAGAGATAAATAATAAGGAACCAATGAACGAGTTCCTTGCTGCTACTGTTGCAGATCCAGTAGCAAGAGTTCTGGAATCTGCCGCTGCTGAATGATCCATTCCAGATAATGGAAACTGGGAATGATAGTTAGGGACTGAATGGAATGGAAGACTTCCACCTAGAGGAACGAGTGGAATGAAAGGAGAGAAAGGAGTGTAGAAATCTGGAGCAGCTGAGGAAAGGAATGAATGGTAAGAGAGAGAGAGAGAAAGGAAACTGGGCATAAAGGAGGTTCGCAATGTCGGCCCCATAATCTAGAACGGACGAACGCATTAAACGTGAGAGCAGGTTTGGCTTGTAGGATTATGAATTGGGGATGAGATATGACAAAGTGTTAGGATGTGGGAAATGAACACTGGAATAACATTAAATACTCCCACAGCCACAGCACCTGGAATACATGCGATGCACAAGAATGCACGCAACAGATTGACAGGTATGGAAGGACAACTCGGACGTGTCGGTTGCGTCAAAGGAATCGATGCCAACCTCTGTGTACCAGCGACCTCGATGCGTGTGAAAGCGACCGAACTAGAATGCGTACGGATGAACGAGGAAGAGTTTCGGGCGTAGATACACAAAACGACAAGTATAAAGTGTCACTAAAATAAAGTTGTAAATCTGTGAGAGAAGTTGGAGATCAAAATGAACGACAGCACTCGATGTGGATATGTATGTTAGCGATGTGAAAATACCTAAGGAGTGCCCCTTTAGTCAATACGAATGATTAACACCTTATATACAAGTACCTTTTGATGATGCCGAAAGAAGATGCCCAGAGGGATGATCTGGGTCAAGAAATCAGGATTAGGAATCATCCAAGTGACAAAGAGAGGCAAAATAGGCGAGAGACGTTATGGACGAAGAACTTGGCGACCAGCAGGAATGACGGCCATTACTTTAAATGGATGACACTTATTCGTCAGCATCCCAGTCGCCTCCCACCACAAAATTAGAAGGATTAGGACGAGCAGGAGTGACTGAGCCGAGTGAAAGTGAAAGGGAAAGTCCTATGGCAACACTATGAAAGCCAGATGGAAGACTGTGGGCATGTATCGACTATAGGAAGATGAATGCGACACCTGTAGAAGATAGGTTTCTGATGTAAGTGTCTGAATGTTTCTATAATACGAACAATACGAAAGCATCTATCAAACTAGATAACGTCAGGGGGTATTACCTAATGCCTACTGCTAGCGTCTTGGCATCGCTAATGGCCCTGCGGCATTCCAGCAAGCTATACCCATTGTGCATAGCGAATTCATCAACAATACCCTGATAAGGAGTGAGAAGACTGAGCAGCACACGATAAATTTGAACAAGTGGGAGTGAAAGTCAAGTTGAAGAAGTGCGAACAGTTTTAATCGGACGTAGAGTTCTGAGAACACTTGGTAAGTGAGTCTGCTTTGCAGAATCACAGAGGCACAATCCAAACCGAGAGAATTCCCAAGCCTAAGACAGTGCTGGAACTGCATGGGGTTTCTTGGGCTGCTATAGTTTGGACGACAGTTTGCGAAAGACTGTTCGGGAACTGCAAACAAGTTGGATGAACGGACAAGTTGAAGGGAGATTACAATGTTGAAATGGGGTGAAAGAATGGAATGTGCAATTGAAAGGTTGAAAACGAGTGAAGGATTGAATGCGACTGCAGACATGATGTCTAGAGTGCCTGTGAGCAAGAATGAATCTCTCACATTGTGAATACAGAAAACCTGCCCAAAGGTCTACCTGTTGTAACTGAAAGTAGAGGTGGTAATTTGATGCCCAAATGCCCAAAAGTGATTAGTACGGGTATAGAAGAATCGGCAGAAGATGGGTCGGGCGTCACGATCCTTGAGATTAGAAATGAGTCGTGAAGGAAAGTTAACGGCAAAGTATTAAAGAAACCAGGACTTGTCGGTCGGAGGAACCTGTGGTGTATCATGGGATAAAGTTAAGAAACAAAAAATACTATGGAGACGAAGGCGTACAACCAGATGTGTGAGACAGAGATCACGCAGGCGGCTGTGCACGGCTGTGGTGGCGGAGAGATGCGAGAGAATATAAATATAATATAAATAAAATTTATATTATATGTGTGCATGGAAAAGGTCACTAAATGATTAACTGCACATCCAGGAACTGCTGCTACTTCAGAGAGTTACCACATTTCTCTGTCGGCGGCGATTCGTCTCAACTCCCGTGAGGCTGACGGTACATATATATAAAATGTGGATTTGTCTCTCTGCTGTTGTTAATCAGAAGATGAAGAACCCTTTTCATACGGAACAAGCCCACGTGGCTATTGAGTTAAAGTTCACCCTTTCAAGGAATATGGTGCTCATTTGAAAGGAGTGACAGAAGGTAACAGGAAATACGGAAAGAATGCATCAGTTATTAGAAAAGAACAAATGAATTAACCCAATAATCAATAAAGATAGAAATGTAATTAAATTATAAAAGACAAGGAGAACTGCTTTAGGGTAATAATGTGTTGCATCTTCACTCAAAGTTTTGAGGTTCCAATTTTAAAGGTGTAACAAGATGAAAACCTCACAGTTGCACATGAAAAACCTGTTAGGGGAGGGTGGGGAATACGGCGGAAGGAAGAAACTAGGAGCGGAGGTACAGTAAAAGGAATAAAAGGGGTTGCAGCTAAAGACTCTTGAAACATAACGGCAAATTCCTTGTAGTTAGGACATGGAATTGAATAAGCAGGAAGACAGCCATGTCATGCCAAGAGACATAATCTGGGATCACCTACCACTAACAGATGCAAGTTTTTTCCTATGATTTACAATGATGTAGCATTACCGGAATGCGCAGACCTTTACAAAACACAATCAACAGAGCCGATGCTATCCACCAGTGATATATATATTTTTATGCCTAAATAACTTTCTATCTTTCAAACTCTTGACTGAACAAGTATAAAATCTCAGCTTTGCACTTTGACAACTTGAATTTAGGGGCCTCAACAAAGAAGGTGTTTGTGGCTAAAAGAGAGAGAACGAGAGAGCGAGTGATACTTGATACAGTATCTGACAGTTTCAGAATGTTATTTCCCAAATACAACAGACACAATATAAGAAGTTCTTTTTGTAGCATCTATATGGAGCTAATTGCATTATTTTTATTGCTTAAAACCTGTTACGACATACCCTGCACAGTGCCACCTCTCGAGAATATTTGCCTTCAAACGCTGATCAAGATCCAATCACCTAATTGCCTACGAGATGACCAAATATGCAAATACTAGTGGAATCGACCCTCTTACAGATTTGATACAGCATTTTTCTAAAGGTTAAAGTTCAAAATGGTACTCTAAAGGTAAAGTTCCTAACCCTAGTCACTTATTTATTAGTTAGTCTGATACGTCTGGAGGGTAAAGCAGATTTCAGTACGGCATAAACCTTACTGACTTATTCCCATCTTCTAAATATGAAACATATAAAACCGGACAGACAGCATTCATAGCAATGACTGACAACTGAGTATGACATCCAATAATATACTTTTGCAATTGTGTTGACCCTTACTTTATTGACAGATTAATGAGCTGTTTTCAAGATCAGAAAAACAAAGTTCAGATAAGAACAAAGTTCATAATATTCATAAACTTACCAATTTCAGTGGATGAGTTCTGTCTCATTTGCAAAGGGTGAATACGGTATACTGTTTTCCTCAACATCGATCTCCTGGTTGAAACAGCAGTCGGGTCCTTTTGCTACAGTCGTCACCAAATTTTAAGTCATTTCGATACATCTACAAAACCCATCTGACACAGTCCAAGTTGTATCTGAACACAATGTATAGTAATCTGATTTCCTAAAAATCTGACAAGGTTTATAGTTTTTCGTGTTACGCTAATCAAAAAAGGAACTGGTGATTTTCATACAAGCAGAACGAAGTTTACATCACGAAGATACATTTTACAATTTGCTCAATTGACAAATTTTAAAATTAATTTGTATTTTTCATAGCTAATAAACTGTGGTCTTAAACTTGACTATTAATTTCATGATTCTTATATAAAATAATACCTAGCAAAAACATAACCTAAACGTGTTTACTTTGCAATTCTGAATTTAAAGCACTACGAGTATTTCGACTTACTGATTTTGCTATCTTAATTTACTATCAAAGCAATACATTTTTTTTATGATTTTTACAACTTTTCTCTAAACGATAGACATGAAATAATAGATCACTCAATAGTTTTGCTATGGGCAAGTTCTTATCTACGTTGTATGTTAGGGAACTGGCTTCACTGTTTTATCAAATGGCGTATCTGAATTTAGTGACATGAAAGTAAAAAAAAACCTCTTTGTTACAAGCAGTGGCATCAATATTATATCACTTATATACTTACTGTTTTAGAAAGTAAAGTCAGACAGCCAATCTATCAAAAATTTGAACTGTATCAAACTGTCTTTTGTGGATGCACAGAAATGACTTAAAAGCTAAACAACTGAAGGTCTTGAAGTGTGCGGTGTCTGTAAAAAATGAATCTACATTAATAACTTATTTCAAAAAAGGATTCAACACAAATCATTACGGATAAAAAGTCTTCGATCGACACAAAACTGTATACAGCACAATTCCTTAGGTTATACAGCTGCAGTTTGTCACATTGCAGTAATGAACCAAATTATTATTCAACTCTGTATTTAAAAAACAAAACGAGCATTACTGGTGTGGCCTGACATATATAAAGACATTTACTGTGGAAGACATTTTTAACATCCAGCGAGTCTATATTTGACGGAGCGTAATTCAGCTATTTAATGCAAAGAAATAAAATACGGGGCGACATTTC
>JANJGK010001806.1:0-75000 GCA_039081455.1 Macrobrachium rosenbergii
CGAGCCTTGCTTGCCACCCCTCTCCACTAAGAAGCTCTAAAACATCAATAGTACACATTTTGCTCAATCAAACCTCAAAACAATACCCCCCAAAAAAATATCAAATCTGGAGAAGGTGTAAAACTGTTGCCCAAAAATAAAACCCCCAGAATCAATTTTGCACACTAGTGAATACTTGCAGGAACAAAATATCCTGTCAAAACGGTCGCCAGTTTGTGATGGGTCGTTTTACCACCACAACATACACTTGTATAATTATCCAATACTAGTATTCACTAACCAGAATACGAAATTCACAGTAAGTGAAATCGCATCACAAGACAATCAACCAATGTGTGCAAAACCAATTTGGGGGTGAAAATAAACACTAAGAAAAATAACTTAATTTTAATACATAAAGAAATAGACAGAAATGACGCCTGAACCACTAGATACAATAATTATAATGAAAAACAATTACGCTTAATATATAAAAAAAAAACCTTACCCAATTAATAAATAGAAAAACAACACATTCAAACGCAATATGGAGGGGGCCCAGAAAGGAGGAGAAGTTCAAAAAGAATGAATAACCTAGCCAAAATACAACACTAAAGTATTCAGAGGTGGTCCTTGTAACAAAGCCGTGATCTGGTTAAACTAAGGATCTCCACGTCTGGAGATTGAGACAGGGTGATGTCAAATTATGGGCCCAACTACGGCGCTGGCCTATACCTCCACCAATTCACAGGCCGTGATCCAACTGAGGCGTCTTGCTCAGCATACAAACTAATAAGTCTAAATACCGTGCCGTTGGACAGAGAGGTCCCCTTGGCTATGGTAACTGAACCAAGGGCGTAGCAGGATAATAAATGAATAAATCCTCCAGCTGCTGAAGGAAGTGTGGATCCAAAATAATCCCAAGTTCAGGATGCCAAAAACGTAGCAGTCAACAGCAGCGGCCAAAATCAAGTAGATACGCCCAGGTCAAGGTTCAGAACACAATTGTCCACCACTTCATTCGGGACGTTGACAACCCCTCGGCCTCCTGGGGCGGAGGGGGTGGGGGAGCTGGGGAGAAAAGCCGTACACCCTCAAAACATGAAAGACAAAACGGTCGTTAGTGAAAACGTAAACACAAGAACCACCAGAGGAGGAAAACTAGCTAATACATTGTGACAATAATTAACATTTAAAATTAAAGCTAAGACAAATCAACTAATTAAATAATGACAACAAGATCACAATATATATATATATATATATATATATATAAATAAATAAATAAATATATATATATATATATATATATATATATATATATATATATACATATATATATATATATATATATACATATATATAATATATATATATATATATATGAATATAAGAAGACCCATAAAACACTATTTAAACGTTGAAACCATATATTTCGGGCACTAGCTTCTGTGCCCCCTGTTCACTGGTAGAATATGGACAGGTGGAAAGTTACAATGGTATATATACAAAAACATAAAGGTGTGTGCCCTAGGCCTCCGATGTTATGGACGGTGGCGTTTCTTAAGAAGGAGGAGAATGACAAAATTCCCTAGTGGTTTTTGACCTCATTAGCTCCCGTTTGGCGATGGATCTGGCGGTCGCGTTTCTTGGGGTCATCCTCTTCAGGAGGGGTTTTGAGGATTAAGGTGTCGATGTTATCCGATTTCCAATGTCCTCCTGACAGGTTTATATTGTTGGTTTGATTGATGATAGCAGATTCCAGGATCTTTCTTTTGTACGGACAGCTACTTTTGAAAACCAACTCCGCCCCACTCCAGTTAATGACATGCCCTGTATTTCTGATATGTAGGAAAATTCACGAACTCTCCGAAGCGTAACGTACTGATATTTTGTGCTCTGTTATTCTTTGCGAAAGCGATCTACCTGTCTTGCCTACGTAGATGTCCTGACAATTACTACACGGTATCTTGTAAACTCCGGCTTCTTCCCTTTTGTTATTTAAGTATACGTTAACGAGCGAACTCCCGATGTATTTGGGATAATGGAAGTTCGCTCGTTAACGTATATATATATATATTTATATATATATATATATATATATATATATATATATATATATGTATTGTTATTTGATTTTTCATTTCTATTTGTTACTGATGTTATTTCTTTTATTAATTTATTTTCTTGTATTTTAAAATTTTACTGATCTTCATTTCTTACAATTTATATTCTTGTCTAATTTTAATTATTAAATTTATTTTTCTATAATTATTTATTACAACCAATAATTTTCTTATTTTTCTGGTTATTTATATAAATTTACTCTTATTTCAATTAATATCTATTACTTTTTATTTTTATCCTACTATTCTGTCTTTTTATTTTATTGATTTTTATTGATATATTTTTATTTTATTCTCATCTACAATTACGTTTATTTATTGTATCTACTCTCATTTTTTGTAGATTTTCATATATTTCTTTGTTATGTTTTATTATTTTATTTTTTATTTATTTCCTTATTTTTTCTAATTTCTGTTATTTTTTTTATTTTTTTTTTGATTTTTTTTATTTGTGATTTTATTTATTCTTCTTCATTTTTACTTATCATATTAACTTTTTTACTTTTACATTATAATTAATTTAAACTAATTTTATTATTGTTTCTCTCTTTTCATTTATTTTTATGTTTTCTACTAATTTTCCTTTAATATTAATAACTTCAAAGTTTATTATTCTTACTTTTATTTGTTTTTACATATTAATGACTTGTCTTTTTTGCTTATTTTTATCTATTAGTCATACTTATTGTTATCTATATTTATGTATTTCTAATTTTTTTTTTTCATTTTTTGTTAGCAATTTAGTTTGTTTGTTCTATTTTTATATTCTTTTTATTTTCTACTTTTTATTTATTTATATGTAATGATTATTTTCTTTTCATCAATTTTTTATTTAATTTATTTTCGCTTCTACCTAGATACATTTTCAGTTTTCATAATGTTTATTCTAATTTATTTGTTTCTTCATTTATTTCTTATATTTTACAAATATTTAATAAATATCTTTATTTTAATTTATCTACTTCATATATATTGAATGTTAAAATTTTATTTACATCTATTTTTTTATATTTTTTATTTATGCTCAGTTGCTCTATGTTTTATTTCTATTTTATATACATTTATTTATGATCATTTATTCTTATTTTCTTTTTACATTTAGAAAATTTATATATTTATTTACGTTTTTTATTTATTCTTATTTATTATTTTTGTATTATGTTTACTTGTATATTTCTATTTACCTTTATATATTTAAAAAAAATTTTATTCTGTTTGTCTTTAATTTATATAATTTTGCTATTTTTTTATTTTAATTTTATTTGTAGTTATTTTATTATTGATTTATTTTTATTTTTTTGTTTTATGTCTATTTATTTTCAGTGTTTTTATTTTTTTTTCCAGTATTTATATTTTCATGTATACTACAAGTATATATTTTATTTATTTCTATTTATTTTTATTAGTAATTTTTTATGTATTCTGATATATTTTCATCTAATTTTATCTATTTCTATTTGCATTTTTACTGTGTATTTTTTTTTATTTTCTTTCATTCATATCTACAACTGCTTCTAATTATTTATTATTATGTAAATTTACTTATGGTAATAGATCTTATTTTTCATTTATTTTAGATTTTTATTTATTTTCACTTGTTATACTTTTATTTTTTATTTTTATTTATTTTTACTTATATTTATTTCTACTTGTTTTTGTACTTTTTTTTATTTTTCTTTTATTTGTTTATTTTAATTTTCAGTATATTCATTTATTTTTATCTGTTTTATGTAAATTTTTCTTATTCTTTTATTCCTTAAATTTTTATCTATTCATTATTTGCATTTATTACTATATATTTTATATATTATATATTTTCATGATCTTATACTTTTCCTTATTATTATATATTTTTATTTGGTCTTATTTTTCTCTTGTGAGTCATGATATTTTTCTTTATTTTTATATAATTTTATTTCTTTATTTTATTTTTATCTTCATTTCTATTTTCAGTTATTGCTATTAATTATTTTAGTGTTTGTTTATTCATTTTTATTTATTTTAACTTTGAATTCTTTTTGTTTCCCCTTTTATCATTTATTTAGATTTATTTTTTATTTTTTATTTTTATAAATTTTTATTTTTAAATTATGTCAAAAAATTTTTGCTATATTTATTTATATTTTCATTTAGTAATTATATTGTATTTATTTTGCACGTATTTTCATTTCTATGAATTTTATTTATCTTATCTTTATTTATTTTAACTTAAATTTTCTACTTCTTTTTCATCTATTTTCATTTTTTCTAATTTTCTATTTTATTGCGTTTTTTAATGTTAATATTTTTTTTTACTAATATTTATTATTTTATTTTAATTTCTTTATTTTTTGTTATATTTTGTCTTTTATTTTTCATTTATAATTATTTAAATTGTTTTTTTATTCATTTTAAATTAGATTCTTTATTCATTTTTATTTAATCTCATCTCATTTTGACTTTATATATTGCTGTTATTTCATATTTCTTTTCTTTCTATTTTCTTTCTTAACTTTTCAATCATCTATTTTTTATATATTTTTATTTGTTTATATTTATGTTTCTTTTTAATTTTTTTTTTTTTTTTTAGTTTTGTGTATTTTCTTTATAGCTGGATGTGCGTTTCTATTGTTTTTTGTTTAAGTTACGTTTCTTTTTATTGTATTTACGTTTCTTTTTATTGTATTTGTTTATTTCTAATTATTTTTTTATTTACTTTTGCTTATTATTGTTCCTCTTCTTCCATTCTCTATGTTTCTTTTTTATCTGCTTTTGTATATTTTTCTTTTATTTTTATTTGTATTAATTCTGAGTAATTTTTTTATTTTTATTTTTATTGAGATTTAGTTTTATTAATTTTCATTTTTTCTCTCTTTATTTATAAATTTTCTTGAATGTTTATATATTTGTTAAAAAATTATATTTTTCATTTATATTTTTGCAATATTCTTATTTTTTACTTTAGCAGAATTTGCTTTATTTTCATTTATTTTCATTCTTACTTCACTTTTTAAAATTTTTATTCTTTCTTATTTTTTATTTATTTATTTTTATTCCTTTATTTTTTTCCTCTTTTGACTTGAACCTACTTTTCCATTTTTTTTTGTTTCATCCTATCGATATTTAATTATGTTTAAAAATTTTATCGATGTTTATATTTATTTTGCAATTTTTATGTTTTTTTTTAGTTTAGTTCCTTCTAATTATTTTAATATTTTATTATTATTGATAATTTTGCTATATTGTTGTTTATTTGTATCTTTTTTTTAAAGTATAGTTTTCTTATTTTCTTATTTATATTTTTTCAAATAAAATTTATCTTTATTTTACTTATTTTTATATTTTCATTTTTCTCTTACTTATATCGTTTAATTATTTCATTTTGTAAATTTTTATTAATGACATTTTTATATTAATATTTATTTTATCTTATTTCTTGTTATTTTTATCAGTTCTTTTTTATTTTCATGAATATTAATTTTTATTATTATTGTTTATTTTTATGTTCTTATTTCTAATTTCTTTATTTTGTTTTATTTTTGTAATTTTGTTTACCTTTTATTATTATTATTATTATTATTATTATTATTATTATTATTATTATTATTATTATTATTATTATTATTATTTTCTCTTATTTTCACAAATTTGTTTATTATTTATAATTACATTTATTTTTGTATATTACTTTCTGCTTTAATTATTTTTATTTTTATCTATAATTTATTTTTAATTTCATTTTATTTATATTGTTTTTTCTTTTTTTTTATTCTTTTATTTTTGTTTCTAAAAATTTCTATCAATTTTTATAGATTTTTATTAATTTTGATTGTGACTATTTTATATTATTTTTATTTTAAATTTTATTTGTATTTCTTTTTAATTATTTACATATCATTACTTAACTTTCATTTATTTTTTTATTGATTTTACTTTTACTTTTTGTTTTTATTTATCTTTACTTTATATCTAATTTACATCTAGTCATTTTATTTATGTTTTAATTGTTTTTAAATTTTTAAAAAATGTTGTCCTTATTTTATTTCTATTTTAAAACTTTTAATCATTGTTTTAATTTCATTATTTTTCATTTAATTATATTGTGGATTTTAATTTTTGTTTGGTGTTATCTTTTATTTATATTTTTAGATATTTGCTTTTTTGTGTTCTCGTAATTTATATATATATATATATATATATATACATTATGTTTTCACTAATATTTTTTTATATGGCTTTCAAAAATTTTTGGTTGTTTTATTTATTTTATCGTTTTATCTTTTAAGATAATTTCATTTATTTTTATATCATTATTTATTTTCATTTTTATTTACTTGTGGTTAAATGTTTTCATTTATATCTATTTGTTTCTTGTGTTATTAATTTTTATTTAATACTTTATATTTATTTTTTATCTATTTATTTATTTCTATTATTTGTATTTAATTTTAGTTATTGTTATTTTTATTATTATTCATATTCATTTTCATATGTTTTCCTGCATTTTTGAGTTTATTTCTTTTTATTTTTTATTACTTTTTCTTTATTTGTTATTTACTTTGTTTTTCAACTTTGGCATTGATTTTAATTTTCCTTATTTTAATTTTTATTTTAAATAATTTTATTTGTTTATGTTTGATTTCTTTAAGTTTATTAATTTTTCTCTCATTATTTTCTTTGTTATTTATTTTCATTTATCTTTATTTATTTGTATTTATATTTCTTTTTATTTCATAGTTTTCGTTAATTTTTACATTATTTATTCGTCATTATTTTAACATATTTTAATTTTTTTTATCAATATTTTTTTTCCTATTAATTTGATTGTTCCTTCAAATTTCATTTATTTAATTTCCCTTGATTTTTTTTATTTCATTTTCGTTTACGCTGACTTCTTTTCATTTTTATTTTTTCTTATTTATTTGCATCTATTTGCATTTCTATTTATTTTTAATTATTTTCATTTATATATTTTTTATCTTTATTTTTGTATTATTTACTTTTAGTTTTTATTATTTTTTTTTATTATTATAAATTTTATATATTTTTCTTCTTAATCACTATTGTTTATTTTCATCTACTATTTTATGTAGTATTATCTTTTACTTACTAATATATCTTAATTCTGATATATTTCCATTTATTTATAAATTTTTTATTTTCATTTGCGCATTTATTTTTTTTGTTTATTTTCAATTATTTGAATTTTTTTTATTTTCATTCCAATTAATTTTGATCAATGTGAAGTTTTTTCATTTCCATCTGTTTATATATATATATATATATATATACACACACACACACACATATATATATATATATATATGTATGTATATATATATATATATATATATAATTATATATATATATATATATATATATATATATCTTGCAATTTCCACAATGGTCCCGTGGATGAAGTATATAATAAGTCCTCACGTGAAAATAAAAGGAATTGGTACTAAGACTTTCAACTTTTGTTCCAAAGTCATCTTCAGGGTACTGAACAGAGTTATGAGAATAACATATACAAGAAAGCAATATGGGTCACAGACAATAATAAAATATGTCAACAAGCTATTTAAGTATGTAAACAACATTCTTTAAAAAACAAAAAAAACATACATAGTGGAAATATGTAATTACTACAAATACCATTACAACACTAACTGTTTGTAAAAAATCTAACAGCTTGTTTCACTCTTGCATCCTTAAGAAAAAAGCTTTTTTAACAATTCGTCCATCTTAAAAAGACCTTCGCTCACATTCATATTACTAAAAGAACTAATGAGGCATCCTTCGACCAACAATCAGAGTTCAGAACATCTATGCAATTGCAGAAGAATTATGTTTTCCTTCGAATTTTATCGATGGTTGCCTCCAAAGTGCCAAAAAACATTTTATAGTCATGAAAGGTCAACTAATTATGACATTGAAAATATTCTAGTTTTGCGATACCGATGTGAATTTTTATATATTGTACGTAGCCAGAAATGTCTGAAAGTATATGTTGTTTTTAGTAAAACTTCGCCTATCAAGAATTTGTTGTTTTGTAAAAAAAAACCGGAAATGCCAGCTGGAGGGGTGTACAAAATTGATTGCTCAACTTGTAATTTAATTTATATTGGACAATCTGGTAAGGAAATAAGTAAGAGAGTCACAGAGCATAAATATAATGTACGGGTTGCAACCAGCTCAAGCGCCATTTTTTGTCACGTAAGAGACTTTGAACACCCAATAGATTGGAATTCAGCTACATTTGTTTTTAAGAGTTCCTCGTTGCATGACAGATTGTTGGTCGAAGGATGCCTCATTAGTTCTTTTAGTAATATGAATTTGAGCGAAGGTCTTTTTAAGATGGACGAATTGTTAAAAAAGCTTTATTCTTAAGGATGCAAGAGTGAAACAAGCTGTTAGATTTTTACAAACAGTTAGTTTTGTAATGGCATTTGTAGTAATTACATATTTCCACTAAGTATGTTTTTTGTTTTTTGAAGAATGTTGTTTACATACTTAAATAGCTTGTTGACATATTTTATTGTTATCTGTGACTTATCTGTGACCCATATTGCTTTCTTGTATATGTTATTCTCTTAACTCTGTTCAGTACCCTGAAGATGACTTTGGAATAAAAGTTGAAAGTCTTGGTACCAATTCCTTATATATATATAATTATATATATATATATATATATATATATATATATATACTTACATGTGTTATTTCAATAAACAGATCAATTTCACATGAAACACATGTACTGAGTATCGTTGCTCCTAAATACGTGGGATATAACTGATATATTTCCATTTTGACTCGAATCTAATCGTTCTCTTCTCTCTGCGACCACTGTTTTACACTATAAAATCGATGAGAAGAAATATAAAAAAAAACATATGCTTTATAATTTATGGTAATAAGGCCTCTGTTCAGACATTTGTTGAGTAAGTTACAGAAAAAATTCTTTTTAAGATGTTTTTTCTGACACAGTACGAACAGTTTTTGACTGGATGCAATAAAAGTATAAGGTGTGTGTGTGTGTGTGTGTGTTTGTGAGAGAGAGAGAGAGAGAGAGAGAGAGAGAGAGAACCAAGACTACAATATCAAGCAACACCTGGTGACATATTCCTAAACTGAAAACGCAGGATAAGAAACAACTACTCACAAGATATTGTCAGAGATGGGTACTGATATTCAGGTCTTGGCCATTTCATGTGGACGAGGAAGCCAATATATCGAGAAATCTGGAGTCTACTAACTATAAAAACTGGTGCAAATTGATCCAGGCACACACACCTTGAAGCCACCATGACCTCCTCAAGACTGAACTATTCTCTCATCTGGCGATCGTTTTCTATTGAGACATTTTTTAATGATCAGCGTCTTGTTCAACGTAAATACTTTGTTATACGTATGAATATTTTTTTAATCAAGAAATTCGGGTACTTCACGGACCAACAAGACTAATCATGAATTTTGAAGTATATTTTCCAGCTCATATATGTTTATTTGTATATATTATAATATACATCTGTATACACACATGTACCCACACACACCACATAGAGTGTGTGTGTGTGTGTGTACCTAAGGCTTTACCTGAGCAGGCTAACTGCCTGCATAACAAAAAGGATAATTCGACTGAAATGTTGTCAACTGGGTCATTGCTGAGTCGGGAAGTTGGGGATAACCAGCTGGTATGCAAGAAGTTATCCTGCCCAGGTAAAGCCGTAGGTACCGTGGTACTCAGGTTCCAACTTCTTTTGTGACTCGTGTGACTTGGTTGTCAGTGGTCTCGTCTTAAAACTGAAAGACATGGGTTCGATCCTAATGTGAATCAGAAATTGATTTCAGTTCCACACGTGAGTTTGTGTTGATTATATATATAAATATATATATATATATATATATATATATATATTATATATATTTATATATATATATATATATATATATATATACTTACATGTGTTATTTCAATAAACAGATCAATTTCACATGAAACACATGTACTGAGTATCGTTGCTCCTAAATACGTGGGATATAACTGATATATTTCCATTTTGACTCGAATCTAATCGTTCTCTTCTCTCTGCGACCACTGTTTTACACTATAAAATCGATGAGAAGAAATATAAAAAAAAACATATGCTTTATAATTTATGGTAATAAGGCCTCTGTTCAGACATTTGTTGAGTAAGTTACAGAAAAAATTCTTTTTAAGATGTTTTTTCTGACACAGTACGAACAGTTTTTGACTGGATGCAATAAAAGTATAAGGTGTGTGTGTGTGTGTGTGTGTGTTTGTGAGAGAGAGAGAGAGAGAGAGAGAGAGAGAGAGAGAACCAAGACTACAATATCAAGCAACACCTGGTGACATATTCCTAAACTGAAAACGCAGGATAAGAAACAACTACTCACAAGATATTGTCAGAGATGGGTACTGATATTCAGGTCTTGGCCATTTCATGTGGACGAGGAAGCCAATATATCGAGAAATCTGGAGTCTACTAACTATAAAAACTGGTGCAAATTGATCCAGGCACACACACCTTGAAGCCACCATGACCTCCTCAAGACTGAACTATTCTCTCATCTGGCGATCGTTTTCTATTGAGACATTTTTTAATGATCAGCGTCTTGTTCAACGTAAATACTTTGTTATACGTATGAATATTTTTTTAATCAAGAAATTCGGGTACTTCACGGACCAACAAGACTAATCATGAATTTTGAAGTATATTTTCCAGCTCATATATGTTTATTTGTATATATTATAATATACATCTGTATACACACATGTACCCACACACACCACATAGAGTGTGTGTGTGTGTGTGTACCTAAGGCTTTACCTGAGCAGGCTAACTGCCTGCATAACAAAAAGGATAATTCGACTGAAATGTTGTCAACTGGGTCATTGCTGAGTCGGGAAGTTGGGGATAACCAGCTGGTATGCAAGAAGTTATCCTGCCCAGGTAAAGCCGTAGGTACCGTGGTACTCAGGTTCCAACTTCTTTTGTGACTCGTGTGACTTGGTTGTCAGTGGTCTCGTCTTAAAACTGAAAGACATGGGTTCGATCCTAATGTGAATCAGAAATTGATTTCAGTTCCACACGTGAGTTTGTGTTGATTATATATATATATATATATATATATATATTATATTATATATTATATATATATATATATATATATATATATATTCTTCGTTTTAACGTGCTTTTATACCCATTTTTATATGGGGTAAGCACGGTGCCTTCTTTGAAGGACTTTGATTTGGCGGTGGGGTAGACCGTAACCTCGACCGGTATATATATATATATATACACACACAGAGAGAGAGAGAGAGAGAGAGAGAGAGATAATATTCATGATATTTATTTTTGAATCAGACAATTTTTAAATGCAGAAATTACCTCTCCTCTCCATTTCATCAAATTCCTCGAACGAAGCGATTATTACTCAGCCCTACAAGGATGTAATCATATGATAAATATATAATAAGAAAAATTAACGAAGCAAATTATTGGTTTAACATCGCAATATTTTACGTATGAAGATGAATAATCCGGTCTTTCCCTGAGAGGTGCAATAACCTCATGGTAGATAAGTTGTCCATGACCCTTTTTTTCGATGTTTCCTGAAGACATCTAAAAGAATATGACCAAGACGCGAGAGAAGTTGCTCCAAGTCGTGAAAGAAAAACAAATTCCAAGATTTTTTCATCCTGCTGTTGAAGGAAAGGTTTTTCTTGAATCATCTGCCTTCCTGGTACGAAGGAATACAAAAGAAGGCGGTAAATGAGAGACTACGCCAAACAATAGGTTTCTCACGGTCGAAAAACCAACGGCGTATTGCCAGCCATCTCAAGAGCAATATCCATCATAATATGTGTATGTGTGAGTGCGCGTGTCTGTGTGTGTTTGTGAGAGGAGAGAGAGAGAGAGAGAGAGAGAGAGAGAGTAAAGGGGCATTGGAAGAGAACAACTGGGAGAAAGCTGTCTAGAAAAGAAGAAATTTACATATATAACTTACGTCTTACTTAAAGGTTTATAGCCAAACGGAATTCATCTGGTATGCAGATTCTTGTTTTATAAAACAGAAAAAAATAAAGGAAAATAATGCTCATTTCTATTTTTTAAATAATATTCAGGCTTCACAGAATCTGTCAAAAACCAGTTCCAAAACCTCATTAAAAGATGAAACCAAACACTTGCATAGCGTCATATTTGTGGCTGAAGTCAATTCCATTCCATTATGCACCTGGGTGAGACCAAAAACATACAAAACATCACCCACCTGGATGAAAATAAGCTTTCCATATATCTTGTGGCTAGAAGAGACAAGAGTTTCCATACCAAAATCTATACAGAATCGCTGAACACGGCAAGCGTTTTTATATTACATATATATGTAACATAAGCGGTAATTATTGTATTCTAAAAAGTTTACATTTAGAGAGACGATGGTGAGCTGCAGTCCCTAAACCAAATTAGGAGCGTGGCCCAGCAATATCGTGCAACTAAGTGCACTTCTCTGTTTTGTGTGCACATGTACCTGAGCGATGTACGCTGTTTGGGAGTCAGCACATCGTCATATTTTCATTCAATAACGCATCAGTTTCGTATGCGTAAAACGAAACCGCCTCCCCTTATGTTGCAAGCCCATTATAAACGTCCACAGCTTCTAAATTTGCATGTAATTTGTTGTTTGTTTGCCCAACAGGAGTTTGCCTTGTCTGAACATCATCAAAGCTAATATATGAAAAACGAGTTGAAATTTCGTTCGATATATTGGTACAGTACGAGAGATTGCAAAGGTTGCCCACCAGTGTTTGACTGCTGTGAACATTGCCCGACACCACTGGAATCGTGAAAGGAGCTTCTTGTTCTGTTTCAGTCGTACGTTTCCGTATTTTTGGAATGTTTACATTTCGAAATATACTCTTCATGGGTATGATATGCTTTTACATTGGTATATTCTCACACGTTAACAGAAAATAAACATCAAATGACAAATATTTCCAAATGAAAACTTACATTTTTTTTCTGTACAGATTAAACTGTGCAACTTGCAGATGTGAAGGTTTCATCATTTGAGAAATGTACGGTATTTGAATTGCAGATTGCATCTTGGGTGGTCTGACAAAAGTCAACGCTACATTAAAGGTCCACAAAATGAAAATGACAAAATTTATGACTAGAATTACCATAATGATCCAGAAGTATGTAGTTGGTGGCTATTGCCAAACTAATATTCTGTTAAGAAAAAAAGGAAAAGCTGTTTGCTGAATTGCAGCAACCAAGTGGGGTAATGATGTTCTCCCACATAATATGCAGCTTCACTTATATAAGATGGCCAACACTCAGCTATTTGAATTGTCAATTTCTAAGCAACAAACGCGAAGACAAGGTAATTAATTATGAAATAAAAACGATCGAACAAATCACAAGTCTCTTAATAGAAGAAGAAGAAGAAGAAGAAGAAGAAGAAGAAGAAGAAGAAGAAGAAGAAGAAGAAGAAGAAGAAGAAGAAGAAGAAGAAGCAACTCTAAACGTGTTCACTCATTAGAGTCCACGAAGACAGTACGTAAGCTGATTGTCTAGTAGTCTAAAACGATGTATATTTCTTTTGTTTCAGGAAATTGCCGCATATATACTAGTGTAAGAGAAGGTTCTATTTAAGCGTTTTTTTTTTTTTTTCTTTTCAGGAACATCCTTAATATACGGACATACTGTATTTGATGGTCGCAATTATAGGAACATTCATCAATTAATTTTTCATGCATTGATAAAATTTTGTAAGGTATCTTGGGCACCTCATTACCACGAGGACTTTTAGATTTTTGACCTCTAACTATGACCTTGTTCTTGATCTTGACCACAGTCTGCACGTCAGCTTCAGTAGGAAAGTCTTGTACTCAAATAATTAACAAGTTTAAAAAGTTATTACTAAAGTTAATTTCAGTTTTGTTTGACGCCAGTTTCAGTAGCCATAATCAATCAATCATTTAATTTCAGTTTTGGCAACTGACTTTCACCAAAGATCAAAAGATACATTCCTTCCAAAATCTAATCAGTGTCTTGCTGGTCAAGACAGCTAACTTTCGTAATATTTTCGTCAAATCTCTGTTAGGGAACAGCTGATGCCTCAGCTAAAGGTATTTACTGTACAAGTTAGATAAAACAAATATTTCCAGTTTTCCTGTCTCGTGGGTACTGTACACAGTAGGATAGCTAATATTTCTTAGCATGTTGTCTCTCTCCCCATGACTAAATGACAAATTTTTCCCTACTGGATAAAACAGTAAATAAAATGGCGAGATACATCATTTTACACATTCTGCCCTATTTTTCCATAAAGATGGTCAAATATTCATTGTAATTCTTTGGAACACTAAGATTTTTAGTGCCTCCAGTGTTCTGCTAGACAAACGTCCTTTCCAAGATCTCCCACTTAGCCTACATGTCACCTAGCAATATTGAAACTTTATGGTACATTTTTTTTTATGTGTAGAAGTTTCTTTTCCCCATCAATCATTGTATGCCTTATCTTGCCTCCCTGAAAAGCCTCCTCTTTCTTTCCACATCTGTTATTCGCACTCAGTTCCGTGTCAGTTCAAAATATGAAAAACATTTTGTGCATTTAAGTTTTTCGTTTACCTAACACGCTTTTCTTTCGCCAGTAAGGCGTCTCATTACTTTCTATAAGGAACTCTTTCAGCCTCTACTTTATTTTCTTGTGTGCCTGTCTACTCAACAAAAGGCTTCACTTCTTGCGTTTATTCTTTGGAAGTCAGCCTTTCGTGCTTTGTAAGTTCAGTGGCTTTGTCATTTAATGCTCAAATTGTAATCCTACCGGTTAACAAATCTTAATTTACTGTAATTTCCATTTTTTTCCAGTTTACATAGCCAACCATTCTTGATATTTCTATATGCTCCAGCACAAAGTACAAATAAAAAAAATGTGTAATTTGGCAGATATTGGGTAACTAGCGTTGTTCCAAAAAAATCTTCTGGTAAACAATCGATTATCTTCTGAATAAGGCAAAAGGTTCACCTGTCACAAACACAAATTCTGAACATTTCTATTCTGTTTTCGTTGTCAGTTTTTTTTTTTTTTTTTTGATGAACGCTGCCTTTTCTGTATACATTTTGGTATGAAAACTTTGGTCTCTTTTTGGCACAAGATATTTGGAAAGCTTTTTTTTTTCATCCAGGTGGGTGATGGAATTGTTTGACCCCAGCCACAAACATGACGCTACGCAAGTGTTTGGTTTCATCTTTAATGAGGATCTGGAACTGTTTTTGATAGATACTGTTGAAGCCTGAATAGTATTTAAAAAGTAGAACTGAGCATTATTCTAGAAACTTCGAAGTTTAGCCCATCTAACTTTGGAAGCGTTGTAAGCAAAGTGACGCCATTTCCATTTGCACAGGAAGATATTTGTAGAAATTAATTCACTAGCTCTGTCTATGATTTGTAACACTTCAAAACAAGTAAAAAATGCGTCGAATTTTCTTCGGCGCCATCGAGTTTTCTGTATATCGTATAATGAAGGCCCACCGAAAATAGATTATATTTTTTGGTATAATGCTGTATGAGCCGCGCCCCATGAAACTTTAACCACGAGCCGGTGGTGGGCCTATCCTATATCGTTGTCAGAAGCACGATTATGACTACATTTAACCTTAAATAAAATAAGGAGAAAAACCCATATACCTGAAACCAAAGTGTATTATACTGTACGAAAACGTCCTTTTCCAGAAATCTAGAATTCAACATGTTCAAGTTTGATTAGTCCAGAACAGACCGAGAATTCGCATACAAATAAAAATATAAGATTTTATTTTCGCAGAAGTTGAATTGCCAGTAACTATGAAGAGCTTCATTTTGTGATACCAGGAGTTTCCAGTCCTCGATAGATGTAAGCTCTAAGAAATCAAGAAGTATTTAGGTGCTGAAGTAACTTGACAAGGGGAGAGAATTTGATTTATTTAACAACAACCTGTCATGTAGAGGGTGACTCCAGAAGAAGACTAGCTGATATTTGACTGCTATTATTTTCCATGCTACATTCGGAATGAGAAATATTTCTACTCTGGTCTAAACTCTAAGACTTCATTACTGGTACCGAAAAAAGGAAACTACTCTTTAGTGCATTTTTTTCTAAACAATGAAATATTACAATGTCGTCTTTTGTGGAATGAATGAGCAAGTGCACCATTCATTGTTACTGACTCCCCCAACTATGACTTGCAAACTGTCATAGGCTAAAAGAAATCATTATACTTACTTGGAAAGAGAGGGTTTCCCATAGAAAAAGATAAAAGTATCCTAATTGTATAAACCCATAAAATTTGTAAACTCATTCTTTTTTCTCTCTCCTCCATCTGGAGAGATCTACAGTTCTCTTTCATAAGACAACGGCATTCAAAAGAAAAACTTTGTTTTAATGATTAGAGTGGCTATAATGATCCAGCCCTTGTTATAGCAGTTGCAATATTTATCTGATGTTAATTCATGTGGTCTTTCATCCTTGAACATGCTTGTGACTTCGCCTAAGTCTTATTTCGAAGCAATTTATGGGCAAACAGAATCCTGCTATTTGTTATGTTTTTGAAACCCGGTGATTTATTTCTACATGAACCTCTCTTCCTAGAAAGTAGCAGTGATTAGATCGTTTCCTCTGGCAAGGTGACTGCCGCACTACCTTAAATATCTTCTCCTATATCATCTGTACACCTTTTGCAATATATATATATATATATATATATATATATATACGTTTGTGTGTATACAAACATACGCACAGACATACTTACATACATCGAAAATTCGATTTCTAAAGTAAAACAGCACCGTTCTCCAGCTAGCACTCTGCTGGCCTCGCGTTCGATTCTCCGCCGGCCAATGAAGATTTAGAGGAATTTATTTCTGGTGATAGAAATTCATTTCTTCTCTATAATTTGGTTCGGATTCCACAATAGGCTGTAGGTCCCATTGCTAGTAACCAGTTGGTTTTTAGGGCACGTAAAATAAATCTAATCCTTCGGGCCAGCCCTAGGAAAGCTGTTTAATCAGCTCAGTGGTCTGGTTAAACTAAGGTATACTTAACTTATGTAAAACAATGTTGAGGGTTATAGAGCATTACACTCGTAACTACTTCATTACTTGGAAATTAGCTATTTCAAGCAAATTCGACCATGACATTAAGGAACATGAAACGATCATGCATATCTAAGGAGCACAATGAGTTCGTCGTCATGGGAATGTTTCCGTCTCAAAACTCAAGATGAAAGCAGTCCTCAAGAGACCTGCGTTGCGACGCAGTTAATTAGTATTCTCTCCAGTAGTAAGACCCTTTGAGCAATCCTACTGCTGCTTCATTGCAGCAGGTCAAAATTATTTTATTAAATATGCGTTAATTGGATGCTTCACATATTGCTGAAGAGGGGTATTTAATGGTGAAGGGATGTCATGAGTTTGCAGTTCCCTTAACAATTACCATATTAATATTTGTAAAGTTTATTCCTTCTGTATTGTGCTGCTCTTGATGTAATTCCTGTCCCCAGTTATTGTGCTGCTCTTGATGTAATTCCTGTCCCCAGTCGTTAACTTTCTTGAAATTCTTCAAGGAGCTTAATATTTGCAACAGAATCAGACCATGATGGAAGAAAGACCTTTGCTGTAAGAGTAGGAAAGAACATAACCAGTCTAGCAAATGACATCGTCTGATTTCTTTTTTTTAATATGCCTTCAACAAAGGACTAGTATGCCATATGACAATGAAATAAGGAAATCGAACTACATCTGCCTGCAAACCCACAGCTTTACCGACACCACTATGAGGAAAAACTCATTTATTCCCTTTCCGGAAGTTAGGGCTGCTTAAGTGCCTACTGGCTGTTTTGCCTTAAGCATGCCTTCATTACTGGAGCCTTATGTCATCTTCTGTAGGATGTATTTTTTACCATGGACTCCAGAGACACGATCTGCATTAAGAATCATCTCATGGAGCATACATTTACTTAGATCATGCAAATTATTGGACCTCTTTTTTTTCTTCTTTGCCTCCGTTTAGAACTCTCATTATCTGTTTTTTTTTTACTTTGTTTCATGATCTACACATCACTGATTGTATGTGTGTGCGTGTGTGTGAGTGTGTGTGTGAGTGTATGAGAGAGAGAGAGAGAGAGAGAGAGAGAGAGAGAGGCTGGATTTTTATCGTAAAATAAAATCAAACCGATAAGGAAACTTAACGTGGAGCGAAAAGCAAGACCGACTAAAAATCTACAAAGTACTGACAGCTATACATTCAATTGCAACAGTGGGTATCACTGAAGAGAGAGAGAGAGAGAGAGAGAGAGAGAGAGAGAGAGAAGACGGTTGTTGCCACCAGACAACTAGCCCGTGCATCATGTCTCTGTGGTTCGCTTACCCACGCAGCCGCGTCCTGATGCCTAAAATTATCAATGGGTAAATGAAGTATTACATTATAGATAGCTAGAGTAATTACATATCAATCAAGAGGGGAAAAAAATTATTTACAGCGAAAACGGAAGTATTTCTGTTATTCCAGAAACTGTAAAAAATATAGGAAAGGGTCGCAAATATGAACGCATGTAAATGAAAAGATTAATTTTATACTTTTTTTTTTATAGTTTGGCCCCTAAGTGAAAGGGAATTGTCGACATTCTTCATCATCAAATAAGTTTTGATTAAATTTACCTTGCGAGTTGCAGCTCTGTATTGAGAAAAGGGCAGAGACGAAGACACTAACTCACCTAGAAATAACGAATAATTCTCTCTTCCAAAGAGCATTATTACTGACTGACTTGTCTTTTGTTGCCCAGATTAAAATATTATTATTTACCTTTCAGGTAATCATCCCGAGTCAATTGTTATTATTATAATTATTATTAGTATTATTATTACTATTATTATTTTAACTTGTAAACCTGTGATACCAGGATTGAAGGCAAGCATCCATTTTAACATACCAGCCAATCCGATTAACATACGGAGAAACATGAAATGGATAACAGTTATTTGGCATTCCTACTCATGATATATATAATAATTTCGTCCAAGCCTACTGAAGGCTAAGCTGTTTACAGATTATACACATTTCCAGTTTAGCAGCTGTGCCACTAGACAAAGCAAGCCAACCTACTTCCATATTGGGCAAGTGATCTACATACAAGCTTATTTACACACACACACACACACACACACACACACATATATATATATATATATATATATGTGTGTGTGTGTCGTGTGTGTGTGTGTGGGTGTGATATATATATATATATATATATGTGTGTGTGTGTGTGTGTGTGTGTATAAATTCCTCTCTTCACTCTTAACCTCGTGTTTCCTGCATATTTAGGCCTTTCCTTTCCAAATTCCAAAAACGTTTTTCACTCTGTCCACTGTCCACGACATCACTTTCTAGTTCTCCATCTGCTCCTCTCTTACAAATCTTTCACCAAAACATTATTGCCAGTTCTTTCGACCTGGGCAACCAGTCTCATAATCCTCTGATCTATCCATTCACCGATACGACACTTTTGACTCTTCCTACGTTTGTACTTGTTGTGCACCCTTTCAACTTTTCTTATTCCACTTTTAATAGCAAATCGCCCATCTTCACAAAAATTATCTTCTTGCATTCATACCCATTATCAAAACTTTTCTTCCATATAGGAGAGGTTGTTTACCAATACCTTCATACATTTCCACTTGGCTTCCATAACTGATTCAAATGGGTTTCCAATAATTCTGCTAACATTATATTTTTAACTTAATCTGCTCCTCAGATAACCTCTTCTTTCATCCTTCTGTTATACAATCTATTACTCCCAAAAATCTTTAACGAGGAATAGAAGCAGCATATTTGCCTAAGTGTCTGGATGTTAAGGAAATGGATGCAAGTAGATTAAAAGAAGAGGTGAGCCGCATCACGCTCAAATAAAGGAAGGTAGAAGAAGTGTTCCAAAGGTTGTAAAGAAGTGTGGAGAGTGTGGAAACCATGGCGGGAATATATGGAGTGATCGTCGGAGAAAAAAAATTTCTATAAGGAAATGAAGTTTTGATATGGAATGTAGATTAAAAGAGAAAAGGTTGAAGCTGCAGAGGAATATTTTTGTGCACTACGTATATGTATAGCAGAATATTTCGAGAAGGGTCCGCTAAGTGGAAGGAATGGAGGATAATGGTGGTGTAAAGGATTGAAACAATTCGGAAATATTTAAAGGGAAGGAACAAAGAAGGGACTAGAAAAGGCCGAGTAGATGCGTATGTGATGAATGTATAAAAGGGTTCACTGTGATCGTGAGCCGTTTATGTGGGTGTGTAAGAAGAGGTTCAATGTCGTGGAGTTTTCACACAGGGGGTTCATCTACTAATCAACAGATGGAATTTGAATTTGGCAGTGGTCACTGCCTGCTTTTCTTTGAAGCCACCTCCATGAAGATTATATATATTATATATATATATATATATATATGATAAAAGAATGATTCCCTACTTGAAAAAAAAGGAAAGTTAAAGACTCGGAAGAATAATAGAATCTTTTAAACTCATTTTTCCAATCATCGAAAGTGGCGTTCAAAATTCACTAAAAAGTTCATTGCCTTACACTGAAATACCATGATTCATGTCATTTTACGACTTTATACCGGATTACCGCCATATTAAAAGGTAGTTACAGTATATGCTCGGTGCTAATTGTTTTATAGCAAACTATACTAACATTATCTTCTTTCCTGATGAGGCGATAATATATGTATAGGGTATATATATGTACATATATATATATATATATATATATATATATATATTAAAAACAATTAACACCGAGCATATGCAGCAAGACTTTTAATATGGCGGTAATCGGTATAAAGTAGTGAAGAGACACGAAACGTGGTATTTCAGGGTAAGGCAATGAATTCTTTAGTGATTTTTGGACAGCCTTTTCCGGTGACTGGAAAAATGAGTTAATAAAAGAATCAGTTATTTTTCGAGTCTTTAACTTCACT
Organism: Macrobrachium rosenbergii; assembly: GCA_039081455.1. Lineage (NCBI taxonomy): Eukaryota > Metazoa > Arthropoda > Malacostraca > Decapoda > Palaemonidae > Macrobrachium > Macrobrachium rosenbergii. The sequence goes on from JANJGK010001806.1 coordinate 21,134, forward strand.
TTTTTCCATGTTAGGGAATCATTCTTTTATCATTCATACTTATTATCATAGGAAAGACTGATGAATGTTCAAACGCTTTATTACTGTGTTAAATCAAATCTTCAAATTTATACAAGATGGCATTTGAAGCTTTGCTTCCGCAACTCCTTTCCCTTTATGGTGAACATCCGCATTATTAATGCTGACATTGCATTAATAAAAGGCAGCAGCTCCGGATATGAACCAGTTCATCTAGAATGACTGCTAGATACTGGCAACTGTTGGTCGTATTCTTAGCAACTCTACTGACACTACGGGCAGTCCACCTCCACAATAGAATTTTTACTGAAGCCATCGGCAGTCCCGTTTACTTGGTGCTACAGTTTATTAGTGCGGTTCACACACAGTTATACTAAAACACGAAATAAAGTACCGTCGGTTCTGGACAGAGTGTCGCATGGAAAATTGTTATGCCTCAACAGTCAGATGGGCATATTGCAGAGATTAATTGATAATAGGGACAACTGGCTATGACATCGTCAACATCCTAGGATTAACATCTTGCTAATTGCCAGCCTGTTTATAAATCAGGTGTTTTAACTAACAGTGGTTGAAGTTATTCAAGGTAAAGCTGCTTGTGACATCGTTAATATCATAGAATTCATCTGTTGACACAATTCATAAGTAGTTTTATTTATTGATTTATTAACACTATCTCCAAATATATTAAATTTCGTGGTTGGCTTTACCTATTATTCTACAAGAGATATAGTTCCGTAAGTTGCCACCAGGACTGAGACCTGTCGCCGGTAAATACTTTTATTGCTTCAAGCTATTCATCATGGAATGAATTAAAAACGTATAAAACAACGTATAAAAGATGTAAAATTTAATTTAAAGTTCAGTAGACGATGACTTCATTTAGTTAGCTACAATCCCAGTGCCTCTGGATTCCAGATACTTACCACCGTGTATACAGAAAAAGTTAAACTCCCTGTTGGCCTGTTCGAGTTATTTTTGTCTCGTCACCGAGCTGACAGCATTTGCCAACAGAGCATGAGTTTTTCTTGTATAGCTTCAGAAAGTTTGCATCTTTGAATTCTTTAGCTGCTGAACTTAGCTGAATTTCGATTTTAGTTCGAGTTAATAAGATAAAAAAATAATAGTTTGATAGATCAGTGTTTAATAATCAATATGGTAGAGCAGCAGACTCGAACTTCATAAGAAGTCTGTGTCGCGGCCTCAAATCCGCAGCTGGCCGGTCAGAGGGGCGGACAATTTGCTATCCGTGTAGACACCCTGGGATTATGTATGTAATCAACGGATAGGTTTGTTGAAAGCAAATGGGTGTTACAAACTAATACACACACAAACCAAGCCACTTTCAACATCTTCTAAAAACATAACAGACCCCTTACATGCCTCGAACTGTCGGCCTAACCACTCACGTCTCCTCGCTGCTGGGAGAAAGTGAGCTGGGGATTTGGCACGATACATATACACATGTGCTACCGGGGTCTAAGCGATGTCAGGCAGGGCAGCTGATCTAGGATACGGCCTACCCCAACGCAAAATCAAAGTCCTTCAAAAAGAAGGCATCGTGCTTACCCCATAAGAAAAATGGGAAAAGGCACGTTAAAACGAAGAAGAATATGTATGTATATTATAGAGTATATATATATATAAATGATTTCCCTCAAGGATATATCTATTCAATGGCTGAATTTTTCTTAGTACAGTTCCAAATATGAAAGTTTCAGCCAGGTAACAATCACCTTGCATTCACACAATTATACATACACTATATGTATATGTATATGTATATATATATATATATATATATATGTATGTATATATATATATATATATATATATGCGTGTGTGTGTGTGTGTGTGTATGTGTGTGTGTGTGTGTGTGTTTGTTCGAGCGCGTGTGTGTGTCTACAAAGTATATAATATCTGGCTGCAACTTTCATACATGAAATTATACAAGGAAATGGAACCATTCAACAGACATATCCTCGGGGAAAATCATTTAATGTCAAAAACCGAGTGTTTCAGTGTTTGGGTAAACAACGTAAGAGCTCTGCCACCTCTACACAGGGAGCAGGCGATGTGTTGTCTGGTCGTGACATTCCTATATAGGCATTCAGAGGCATCCCGTCTCCATTACCGTGGAACGTTGAAAAGTGGAATAACTTTATCATCCGTTTGAGCCATCATTGCATAATCAAACAATACAGCAGTAGGTTGAAGAAATTTGCTCTTAAAAAAGGTAGAACACAGCACCCCAGTCTGCGTAATTGTCTCGACCTGCAAAAAATGGAATTGATATATAGTATATATATATATATATATATATATATATATATATGAATTAATTTTTATCACATCATCGTGATTCATATACAAGCATTAAGCTACAAACGTCCTTTAATATCCAATTCACCCTACCTCGGGAATAATATATTTTTATTTTCCTATATGTTACCCGAAGGGGAATTTTTTAGTTGATAATATGTTCGTCGTCTCGTGGGCTCGAACCACGGAAGACAAGGACTCAGGACTACAGTGACGCGAATTTTAGCCACACGGCCAACAAGTTCGATCCCACGAGACGACGAACTTATTATCAACAAAAAAATTCCCCCTCGGGTAACATATATGAAAATATATTATTCCCGAGGTAGAGTGAATTGGATATTAAAGGAAGTTTGTAGCTTAATGCTTATATATATATATATATATATATATGTATGTATGTATATATAGTATATATATATATATATATATATTTATATGTATGTATATATATAATATATATATATATGTATGTATATATATATATATATATATACATATATATATATATATACATACATATACATATATTATGTATATATATATATATATATATATATATGTATATATATATATATATATATATATATGATACATTTATATAAGATATCTGGGAGAAATTACCGCTGATTAAAGCATAATATAAAAAAATCAACATACAAAAATTTGATGAGAACAACCATATTATCCCAGATGAAAAGTCTGCTGGTTAAGTGTCTTACAAGGCTCACAAAAAACAAAATGATAAAAAAATACTAAAAGGAATTGAACTTAATTTGCATACCGTCATATATACGACCTACATCAATCATTCAGGAGCAGTTGTAAAAAAGGTAAAAGTTGCGGCTGGCATGGTTCCAGATATTCCAAGCGCCAGAAATAAAATCTTAGTTTCATCATTCGTAAAGGAATGACTAAATTATGCCCAAATGTCAAGGAATAGAATTTCAGCAACCCGGAACAATTCAAGAGGAAATATTGATTTTTTGCCCAGGATGATATAAATCGTCGTATATCTGACAGATGAGCAAGGTAGCTGTATCATTTTAGAGCTATATAGTCTATTAAAATGAGAATAATTTAACATCCTCTCATGAATATAGATCTATATAATAATCAGGATTACATAAAAATGTCCTCGTTGTAAGACCAAGCTCTCGAAAAATTATTGGAATATATTTGTGTTATCCAAGTTGCTCATTACAAGGGATACGAGGTAACAGGGCTGGGCCCTGTACCGATGACAGGAATAAAGAGGGAGAGCGCAAATAATGTGGTTTTTAAAACAATAGAGAAATAGAACAGCAGTAGAGTCGGTTCTGTCAACTCTTTAATTAATTTCACAGGATTGCCTCACCAAGAATTATATTAGAACTAGATAATACTACAGAACTATGACTGGAGATAAGGAAGGAAACTTCAAACATTAAAACATTCAGAGGGCCAAGATACGGAAAGACATTCATGCCGCATTATTATGTGGTATCGACTTCTCATGATTTTTATCATTTAGGCATATTTTGCCTACCGTATTTAGTAAATCCTTGCATAAAACTTACACTGAGAGGGATAACGAGCCTTTTGAAATGATACATCAACCATTTAGCTGCCCGCGTATTCCTGAGAGATATAAAGCGTGCTTTATTTGATTAGGTTTCTCTAGTTATTATGCTAGAAATGCATCACATTTCTTCCACTCTAATGTGACGAATATCCTTCTTTCTGCTAACTGGATACTGCTCATTTCTTAGCAAGCAATGCAGAATGTGTGTTTAGAAAATGAATATATAGCTTCTGAGTTTTGCCGAGGGAATACTAATTTTCGTTTTTATTCTGGCAGTAAGAGCATGAAATAAGTTTCGCCTGCAGGAATGTCAGGTAGTTAATCAAATCCCCTTTAAAATTCAGTTCAGCGTTGATTACATATCACTTTATTATAATTAACGTGGATTAACCGGAAATTTTACAGACTAATGCCGAAAGAATGGTAAGAAACATCAATTTTTTTTTCTCTCTTTCCCTCCAAGAAAAGTTTTTGACTAGTGCGAAACGAAAATATGTTCCATGAAAACGGTGAAAAATAGTGAGAATACAATGTATAATGAAGTGTAACGGAAGTGTGTCACTTGATTGTTGAGCGAAAGGTGATGCTAGAAGAGTAAAAATCTACTGCCAGGTACAAAGTCCACTGCTTTGACGCTGAGGGCTGCGTAATTATAAATTTTTTTCTTGTAGTTTTTCCCATTGTTTTGGTCTCACAAGCCGTATCCATTTGGACTGAATAACACGTGGGCACGTACTTGTCAAATTTCATGAAAACAATGAAAATTCCGACTGAAAAAAGTAAGAATGTGATGAATAATACGAACAGAAACAATAGTCTCCCCATGATGGTAGTGAAATTTACTAACAAGAAAATAAATACTCATAAATGTCCCAGAGTTCACATCAGTTTGATTTATTCCTCGCAGTCTATTTCTGCATCAGTGATCCCTTATTTGAGCTAATTCACTATATCTTCCATTACCCGTTTGAAGATGAAAGGGGGATGCATCAAACGTGTCTAAAAGGTTTGCATGATATCCTTTACATCAGTTGCTTTGGTTATGAAGCGTTAAATACGATAGCATTGGAATTCATAATAAATATTGTCATAATTACCAACCCTATCAGCATTTTAGGGGATTTCCTTTGATACGAAACTGATAACGATTCTACTCGCCTTTCGGAGTCTTTCCCAAAACCCCACAGTTTAAACAATCAACAATAGGCCCACATCTCCTCCAGTTTCTTCAATATTGCTCGGGATGGATCCAAAGGTCTGAACTTTCACGATCTGTCCCACTCCCTGATTAGGTTTGGGAAAGGCCCCTTTCCGGCATAAGGCTGCATTAATATCTACAATTTCCTTTCAAATTCATCATTTACATGGTAGATACAATATATATATATATATATATATATATATACATGTATGTGTATTTGAGAACTCTTAACACCTCACTTGCCTTATGTAAAAGAATTGAGAAGGTCGGACCCATGACGTGTATGTATTTCAGAAAATATGGCTGCTACAATTTTAAAGGACACATATATGCATTTCATAGCTTCAATGCTTTAAGATGTGATGGAAGAATTTATGGAGTCAGATGAAACTAGGTCGAGAGACTCGAGGTAAAATCTTTGTGTTCAGCAAATAGTTTGATTCCTCAGCAATGTTGCCGGTCAGGTGATCTTCCGAAGTGTTATGTATATTCGTGAGTACGTGCGTTAATTTGATCTAGATTATGCCAAAATCTGCCCTAAAAGTGAGTTTGATCGTTCATTAACGTGATAGAACTGCAGTTGTCTAGACGTAGCTTTGGAGAGGATCCAGGCTTTGAATCGGCAGATAAGGTAGAGTTTGAAATCTCTGTTTTTATGGGAGAAAATTGAACTTGTGATTTTTACTATGATTTTCTAATCATTATGAACTTTTGAACTGGTGTGGGAGATTTAATATGAACATTCATACCTCTTTCATATTATTATTTTGTCATGTTACGTTTGCCATATCTTGGCTATGCATTTTGCACTTTCCATTATTGTGTTTTGCATTTCATATATTTTTGGGAGTTTTCCATTATGTTTAATTCTTCCGACAGATGTCTGTGGACACTGTGGACAGAGTGGATAGTGTGGACTGTTTCGAATAACATGTGGTAGACTGTTTTTTTTGACATGACTAATTATTGATTTGGGGAGTATGTGTGAGTTTGGATATTTTCAGGCTATTAGCCATAGTGAGACTTCTTTAATCAGAAGTGTTTTGCAGTTTAGAGTTTAGTTATCTAACTCGATATTTCATTTATTATGCATTTTAATCTTTGCTTTGTTTTATTCATTTCTTGTTGGGTTATTTGAATAATAAACCTATTTTTGTAGAAACTATTGCGTTTCTTTAAATGGTCCATTTAATTGATTTGGTGAGAATGAGTGCGATTCGGGTGGGTGAACTTCGGAAAAGATGAGAGAGAGAGAGAGAGGCGATACACGAGAGAGAGAGAGAGAGAGAGAGAGAGAGAGAGAGAGAGGAGAAAAATAGATGTAAGTGTTGTCGTGAGAGAACTTTCATACGCCTCCGTTTTGTGAAGAAAGATCGTAGAGCACGTTACGTACACTTTCAAAAAAGTGTTAATTCTGTTTCCTTGTTACAGAATGAAATGGCGGCAGCGGGTGTCTTTTGATTTTAAATGGTGGCAGCATGATTTTAATGTCTTTAATGATGGCGAAAGAGGGAGATTACTAATAGACTAATTGGTAACGTTGATACCCAAGGCGACGGGGCCGTGAGCGTCAGGAGTGGTTACCCCTCAGTCTTAAGATAGCGAGTTACATAGTGGGTCGGATTACGTGGGTAATACGGGGAACCTTTCTTCTTTTTTCCGTTTATATTCGAGTACTGGGAGTGGGGAGTTGTGAAACAGATCTGGATGATCTCTAGAGCAATTTTGGGGTTAACAAAATACCCAAAATAAGTGTGAATAGTGGCGATTGTGAGTTAATTACGCTGAGTGATGATTCAACAAGAATCGCGCTGGGTGTCTTTTTTGCTTCGCCGTCGAGTGGGTGACGTCACAGGCTGCACACAGCTCTGTTTTCTGTAGAAGTTGAGAGATAGGTACTTCGTTTTCTGTTTCAAAATTGGTAAGTACCCCATTCTCGTAAGTTGCGCAGAACGCCGTTTTCTGTTCTTCTTTTAGAGGGGGTAACTTGTGCCTTTCTCTAGTGTTCTTTTTGGTTCTCTTTTTATGTTGTTACGCTCAGGGCGTGTGATTACTCACAAAATGCCGGACGATGCAGCAAGTGCATCCCAATCAATTGTGGTGCATAAAGTGACGACATTAGTGCGGGAGTTAATAATTTTAAAGGGTTAGTTGATGGGAAGCCAACCCAAAATATAGAAACGTTCATTGAGTCAGTGAACAATTATCTGAATTCCAAGAAAATTACGAATGGCGCTGAAGCTTTAACAGAGGCTAAATCATTTCTGGATTTAGATAAAGGAGATATTGGGAAATGAGCACGCAGTTTCGGGTTCAGAAGGTGTAAAACTTGGAATGAACTGCAGAAATTTCTACGAGCTACTTATGGCGGAGTTCAACGTGAATGCGCAGTTCGGAATTTGCGAGAGTTTCTCAAAATAAAGAAGGGCAATGATTCACTAGTCACATACAGTGCGAATTTATTTGATGCAGTAGTTGAGTTAAAGAAATCTATAACAGGTTCTCCATGGGTAACAGGAAATAATATCTCCTTAGATAATTTTGAAAGATTGTTACACTTTGCTTGCCTTTTAACGTCGGTCCCAGATGTAATTGTAGATAGTTTTGATAAGAGAATTGATCAGGATACAGACGAATCCTTTTTGTTTGCACAGATTAACAAAAATCTAGCAAAATGCCCGACACTGGACAGTACTTTTGTACAGGGTGGTGCAAAGATGTCAGCTGCGGTTTCCAAACCACAGAATGATGATAGTCGCTCGCATTCGGGAAATGATGCAACAGCGAAGACATGTGCACGAGTAGAATCGAAGAAAATTCCAGAGAGATCAGTCACAACGATACGTTGTTTTAATTGTGATAAAATAGGCCATAGTAAATCAAATTGCAGAGTGAGATATTGTTCAGTTTGCAAATCTTCAGATCATGGATGGAGATTTTATTTGAAACTTCTTTATTTACAAGACAGACATGCACCGCGGATGGTGTAGACCAGTGGTTCTTAAACTTTTTTGCCTTGCGCCCCCATTCTGCATTATGTATAGACCCCACGGCCACCCACCCCTCCCCTGAAATTTTTGCCAACTATAATCTATATATATATATATATATATATATATATATATATATATATATATATATATATATATATATATATATATATATATATATATATACATATATATATATATATATATATATATATATATATATATATATATATATATATATACATATATACATATATATATATATATATATACATATATATATATATATATATATATATATATATACATATATATATATATATATATATATATATATATATATATATATATATATAAAGTACATTATACATATACACAAACACTGTTTTGCATTCTGGATGGGAAAAAAATATGCGGTAAACAGTGTTCTAAACTGTTTCCAAACAGTTTGGAACAGGCCTTAGTGTCACAACTAAAAGGGGTGATGGAGGAGTAACAACTGGGGGGCTTCGGTCTGAGTAGTAGATAAATGAAGGAAAAAGAATAAACTGGAATTTACGTTATAGTAAAATCTTGTGAGATAATAAACAAATAAAAAAAAATTGAAATTTAACATATAAAAAGCAGCTTCTAGAACTTGCATCTGCTGATTCTCTCTCTCTCTCTCTCTCTCTCTCTAATACATACATACATACATACATACATACATACATACATACATACATATACATATATATATATATATATATATATATACATATGCATACATATACATGCATACATATACATACATACATACATACATATATATATATATATATATATATATATATATATATATATATATATATATATATAAATATGGAACTTTACACGAGAAAGCGTTCGATATAGATCTAACAATCTTACGTACTGTACGTGAAACAGTGCACGTATAAAGGGGCCCAGAGGTAAGTTATTTAATGCAGCGACGTTTGTAATCCTATAATTGCTGACTAAAGACACCATTCTGGTTACGATGTAATTCCTTTCTTGTTCTAGGTCAAGTAAGAAATGTCAGTAATGCTCCGCTATCCATTATATATATATATATATATATATATATATATATATATATATATATATATATATATATATATATATATATATATATATATATATATATATATATATATATATATATATATTATAATGTGTGTGTACGTATGTATGTATATGTACAGTATATATATGTATATATACATGTGTATATGTTCCATAGTTTACGTTTATTTAAAACTTCTTTATTTACAAGACAGACATGCACCGCGGATGGTGTAGACCAGTGGTTCTTAAACTTTTTTGCCTTGCGCCCCCATTCTGCATTATGTATAGACCCCACGGCCACCCCCCCCCCTGAAATTTTTGCCAACTATAAACAATATATTGCCTATTTGCTTATATATGTGGATGAATGATAGATTTTTGTTTCATTGCTGTTAAATTTTTTATTACTATATATACACTGTACCGAAATGAAAATTGACTTATATTTTGAATTTTTGGCATGTTTTGAGATAATAATTAGAAAACATGGAAGCAGTGATAAATGTTTTTGGCAATTTTCCAATTAATATCATAAATTAAAAAAAATAATAGGCACCATCTGGCAACCCTGCTTGCGCCCCCTTCGGAACATTCTGGCGCCCCCTTAGGGGGGGCGCCCCCCAAGTTCAAGAATCACTGGTGTAGACTTCATAACACGGATCTAGTTTTAGCCCGACAATCAACGGATCAAAATATGCAAGATCTTTGGAATCGACTTGAATGTACAGTATGCCATTATATGGTCTGTCTAAGAAAAAATCTGATAATTATTAACAAATATGATTCGAATGACCTATTGTTGTACTCTAATATTTATCAATTCTAGAACGTCAAAATGGGTAGGTTCTAAGAGAATATGATTTTCCAAATGTCGCCACGCTGATAATCCTAGAGCCAAAGGATAAATTATCATTAGTATCATGGCTGGAAAGAGAAGACGCATAAACAAGAGATGGTGGTGAAAGGGAACGGCCGTTTATATGTTAATAGTCTTATATGGGTTAAAAATATATGGAATAAAACACAGAACCTGATAAAAGAAAAAAAATCAACCGTAGCCCCAGCTGATTCCCGTAGGAAACGGTTATTGGGTTAAGGTACAACAGTTATTGAACCACAGGAGGTAATATCACGTGGCTACCTTTTGTTTAATTCTCATGTTCCATTACGAAACCTTTACATTTCACTACATTTCCCCATAAAGTACTTGATATTTGGAGCGTAGATTAGGAGCATAATGACGTTTCTATGTAAATAACGATAAATTTGCGTAAAAAAATTAAATTATTTGGAATTCCTGTTCAGTACTTATAGCCCCCTCCAATCCCAACAGATTTAAGTGTTAGTTCCTAGCTGACGTCACTCCTAACAAGTTTCACACCAGCTTTCGAAAATACTTGTTTGTCCTCAAAGCGATTTTGCCGGCTTTAGGAAAAATGACTTCGGAGTAGGAGACTGTTTTTTTTGGCCAGTTTTGAAGATGAAGCAGCAGTGTTTATAAGTGATGAAAGGTGAATATTAAGGGTTTGAGTTTCGTGTAATGGTTTTTGTTTTTCTAGAACATATTTTCTTAAGGATACGGTGACTTTGGTGCTGAATATAGTCAAACTCATTGTGAAAGTGATTTTTAAAGTGTAAGAGTTAAATTTCTTTTTAGTTTAAGTTAATCTTTTAAGAAAAACATTCCAAGTGTAGTGAGTGAGGTTAAGTATATTTGCTTAAGTGTTCTTCAGGGTTATTTTTCTGCTTACCTGTCATTCAAATATTAAAAACCTAGTGTTACTTGTACTTGGGTATTAAACTTATATGTTCTGGGATATTTAACTATTTTCACAATGTAGATATCTGGTTGCTTTGTATCTTGACCTGGGGTAGATACTTTGAATAAGCTAGGTATTGCTATGAAGACATAGAAAAAATGGCTTTGGTTTACCTGCTTAAGGAATTAATATTTTGGCTTGGAGCAATCGGTTATGAAATACTGAGGGAAGTCTGTTCCATTTTTCTGAACTGGCTGTGAGCAAGGGGGTTTGAGGATTAAATATGGTTATAAATAGCCATTAGTAATCGGTTTATATTTTCATTTTACCAGCTCACTCGAGGATGTTTCAAAGTTTTCCATATGAAAGGTATTAGTACTTTCATTTTAGTGCTACAACAGTTATGGGTTTATACAATTTTCTGATTATATTCTGGTATAAGAAGGTCCAATTTTTTTTCAATACAGCCTTAATTTCAGACACAGGGCTTAATGTCAGACATTGATTAAGATAATCTATTTCCTTGGGTTTATACAATTTTCTGATTATATTCTGGTATAAGGAGGTCCAATTTTTTTCAATACAGGGCTTAATTTCAGACACTGATTAAGATCAACCTGTTTCCTTATATTTATATTCTGGTATATAAAATTTTTTTCAGTGCAGGTTTTAGTTTCAACCATTGGATAGTTACCTAGTATACAATGTCTTTTTTCAGTACAGGGCTTGGTTTCACCCATTGGCTAGTTAAGCCATTTCCTGATCTTTATATTTTGGTATATAAAGGCTTTATTTTTTAATACAGGGCTTAATTTCAACCATAAAAAAAGGCTTTGGTTTACCTGCTTAAGGAATTAATATTTTGGCTTCTAGCAGTCAGTTATGAAATACTGAGGGAAGTCTGTTCCTTTTTTCTGAACTGGCTGTGAGCAAGGGGTTTGAGGATTAAATATGGTTATAAATAGCCATTAGTAATCAGTTTATATTTTCATTTTACCAGCTCACTGGAGGATGTTACAAAGTTTTCCATATGAAAGGTATTAGTACTTTCATTTTAGTGCTACAACAGTTATGGGTTTATACAAGGTCCATTTTTTTCAATACAGGGCTTAATTTCAGACATTAAGATAATCTATTTCCTTGTTAATACAATTTTCTGATTATAATCTGGTACAAGAAGGTCCAATTATTTCAATACAGGGCTTAATTTCAGACATTGATTAACATAATCTATTCCCTTATCTTTATATTCTGGTATATAAACATTTTTTTCAGTGCAGGTTTTAGTTTCAACCATTGGATAGTTACCTAGTATACAATGTATTTTTTCAGTACAGGGCTTGGTTTCACCCATTGGCTAGTTAAGCCATTTCCTGATCTTTATATTTTGGTATATAAAGGCTTTATTTTTTAATACAGGGCTTAATTTCAACCATAAAAAAAGGCTTTGGTTTACCTGCTTAAGGAATTAATATTTTGGCTCCTAGCAGTCAGTTATGAAATACTGAGGGAAGTCTGTTCCTTTTTTCTGAACTGGCTGTGAGCAAGGGGTTTGAGGATTAAATATGGTTATAAATAGCCATTAGTAATCAGTTTATATTTTCATTTTACCAGCTCACTCGAGGATGTTACAAAGTTTTCCATATGAAAGGTATTAGTACTTTCATTTTAGTGCTACAACAGTTATGGGTTTATACAAGGTCCATTTTTTTCAATACAGGGCTTAATTTCAGACATTAAGATAATCTATTTCCTTGTTAATACAATTTTCTGATTATAATCTGGTACAAGAAGGTCCAATTATTTCAATACAGGGCTTAATTTCAGACATTGATTAACATAATCTATTCCCTTATCTTTATATTCTGGTATATAAACATTTTTTTCAGTGCAGGTTTTAGTTTCAACCATTGGATAGTTACCTAGTATACAATGTCTTTTTTCAGTACAGGGCTTAGTTTCACCCATTGGCTAGTTAAGCTATTTCCTGATCTTTATATTTTGGTATATATAAAGGTTTTATTTTTCAATACAGGGCTTAATTTCAACCATTGGCTAGGGAATCTATTTTCTGATACTCTGGTATATAAAGGCCTGCTTTTTTCAGTAGAGGGTCTAGTATCAACAAATAACTAATCTTGACATTTTGGGGGCCACAATTTTTAACATATGATTTAACGTTCAAAACAGTCTGAAATTTGACTAAATGAATATCTTTTCTTTCAGGAACTGTCGTGAAACTTGGATTGAATGTGGCACTTAAATTCATGGTCTATCACTCCTAGACGTTGGAAAACTTCCAAGTTTGTCAGAAAGTGGGCTTCGCTTGTGTGGATGTTATTTTTCTATTGTCTGTTGATATGAATAATTCCAGCTATCGGCTACGAAGTGGCTTCTTAGACCTGATATGACCTCTGCCCTTCTAATCTACGTACTTTTGAGTCATTGTACCTTGCTGCACTTTTTCCTGTAGTAAAACCACAGCATTGTTCTGTATCCTGTTTCAAGTTTAAATCACACTTTAAAATATGTTGAATGTGTTTTTTGGGCTTTTTAAATTTTCGTGGTTTTGTAAAATGCCATTGTTGAAAGTTTTTACAAAAAAATCCAAATTGTTTTAGACATCTAATTTCCCTATACATGACGTTAAAACTTTCAAGTGTATTAAGATGAAATTACCCTTATCACGTTTAGCAATGACAATTGTGGAAGAGTTTAGTGCTGGTTCTACTGTGAAATTAAGTGCTCTGGAGTTACGTAACAAGAATTTAGTGTGTGGTAGTGTGACCCATGTTAATCACTAATGAAAATTAAAAACCTGTTTTAGCTATGCCTTGTTTGATGGCTGGTGATCCTGTAGAATTAGTTTTGTTGCACACTTCTTGGCCTGAAGTCCTTTAGACTTTATTTACAGTTAAGTATGTGCAGAAAATCTATCTTTCTAGGATTAAGAATGACTTTGGGAAGCTATGGGAAGGTATAAAAAAAAAAAAAAGGCATGATATCCCAAATGAATTGGCGATAATGTGTATTTAAAGTAGGTTATGGTTAAAATATGCGGAGCCTATGGGAAGGTATAAAAAAAAAAAAAAGGCATGATATCCCAAATGAATTGGCAGTAATGTGTATTTAAAGTACGTTATGGTTAAAATATGCGGGGAGCCTAACTTAATTCACTATATTTCCCCATAAAGTACTCGATATTTGGAACGTAGATTAAGAGCATAATGACGTTTCTATGTAAATAACTATAAATTTACGTTACAAAAATTAAATCACTTGGAATTCCCGTTCAGTACTTATAGTCCCTTCCATTCCCACTCCTGATAAATTTCACAGCAGCTTTCGAAAATCCTTTTGTCCTCAGAGCGATTTTGCCGGCTTTAGGAAAAATGACTTCGGTGTAGGAGACTTTTTTTGGTCAGATTTGCAGATGAAGCAGCAGTCTTTAAGATGAAAGGTGAATATTAAGGATTTGAGTTAGTGATGGTTTTTGTATGTTTCAAGAACCTAAGCTTTTAAGTGTGCGTTGATTTTGGTGCTGAATATAGTCATGAACTTTTGAATTTGTGATTTTTACAGTGTAAGAGTTAAATTTCTTTTAGTTTAAGTTAGTCTGATTTTAAGCGAAAAATTCTAATTGTAGTGAGTCAGGTTAAGTATATTTGCTTGAGTGTTCAGTGTTATTTGTATGCTTACCTGTCATTTACATTCTACGAGCCTAGTGTCATTTGACTCTGGTATTAAACTTAAATGTCTTTTCTTAATCTAGACATTTGGTTTGTTTTAGACTTTGTATCTTGCCCTGGGGTAGCCACTTTGAATACCTGCTTAATGAATTAATTTTTTGGTTTTGAGGTAAGTTATGCAATACTGACAAAAGTGTCCCCTTTTTCTCGACTGGTTTGAAGACTTAAGTATGGTTATAAATAGCCATTGGTGTTCAGTTAATATTTTAATTTGACCAGCTCACTCGAGGATGTAACAAAGTTTTCCGTATGAAAGGTATTAGTACTTTCATTTTATTACTAGAATAGTTAGGGGTTTCTATAATTATGTTCTGGTATAAAGGTTTTTACTTTTTCAGTATAGGGCTTAGTTTCAACCATTGAAGAGTTAATATATTTACTACGTATATTCTGGTATTTAAAGTTTTTTTTTTTTTCAGTAATTGTTTGTTCTGTTATATGAAGGCTTTTACTTTTTCAGTATAGGGCTTAGTTTCAACCATTGAAGAGTTCTTATATTTACTACGTATATTCTGGTATTTATTATTCTGGTATTTTAAATGTTTTTCCTTTTGCAGTATAGGGCTGGTTCTGTGAGTCAGTTGTGGGATTGACGTAACAATCGTTTCAAGACTTCTTGAATGTATCCTGCTAGTATTAATGATCAATTTTATTGTAAACCTGAGGTTTAAGCTATACTTCGTTGGATGACTGGTGATCCTGTTGAATGTTTTATTGCCGATTCCTTGACCTGAGGTTCTTAGGACTTTATTTAAATTCCTTGAAGTTCTGAGGACTTTGTAAATATGTTTACAACTTTAAATGTACAGAAAATCTATCCTAAAAGCTATCCTATTAGGCTTAAGCACGACTTTGGAAAAAAAAAAAAAAACTCGAAGCATTGATATCCCAAAGGAATTGGCAGTAATGTCTAAAGCAGGTAATGGTTGAAATATTCGGGGAGCCAAAGCTAGATCGGAACTATGGTAAAACTGATAAACCTATAAGGGAAATGCAGAAAGATCTTGCCTATTAGGAATGTTCGATTCGTCACCTTGTGAAAACGTGAGGCTTCTCGAATGCGCACTTCGTTTTTTCACAAAGTGCAGCATTGTTAATTAAAACCACCTGATTGCTCTGTATGATAACTTTTTATATTGATATGATGGTACTATGCTTATTTATATGTAACAGCTTGTATCTGATAATCATAAACTTTACGGAGTCTGCTGTTCAATTTCAGAAAAGAAATAATAGAAATATTATGGAAAGAATATATACACATATATATACTGTATGTATATATATATATATATATATATATATATATATATATATATATATATATATATATATATATATATATATATATATATATATATTCTAAAAATCCAGAGAATTTGACCTTTAGCCATTAATAAAAGAAATCCAGCCCATGTGCAGTAGAATTTCGTTGATGTGAATCCCATCCTGAACGCACCTGGGTCAAGAAGTGGTTAATAAAAGAGATATCATCAAGCTCCTTTAACCCGAGAAATGCGTCAATGTCATTTTAGAACAATCCTGTGGTGCGGCTATGTTGACAAAAATGCTACTCTTCAGAATCTGACACATATCTTTACCAATGCCTTTGTAATTGCTTCGTGCATGTATCATCAAAATATTTTTTGCCTCTCTCAATACATTCAAAGTTAATTTTATTGCGCGACGTGGCATTTTGCCTGATGAATCGGTGGTGCGGTCGTACTATGGGGGTTGGGTCGAGTCTGTCTGCCCTCACCCATGGGTGGGGAGGTAGTTGGGTATAACGGGCTCGTTGTTGGGCCCGGTAGAGGATAGCGTAGTTTTTCTTACTACACTTCTTGTCACCATATGATGTTTTGTTTGACATGTAACAATTACAATTTATACTGTATAATATCATTGAGTGTAATGATAAGATTACTTAATATTTTTAAATCCTAGAATATAGAATTGTTTCTCTTCTCGAAAAATGAATGATCTTTCAAGTCGCTATAGAAACATTACTGTTTACATTTTTTTTTTATTTACTGCGTAGGTGTTTTTTCTTTATATTTGTCTCTTCTGGGAAGCAGATTTTCCTTTTTGTCTTGGTGTTCTCGGAGCCCTTGCTAGAAGAGGCCATAGTCTCATTTTTCCGAGAAAGTCCAGTCATGACGACAAAAAGCGAAAAGTAGCCGAACACAGAAGTATAACTGTAGTTATAACTAATACAAAACAAACACTTATTATCGCGGTAACTAATACTATTTGTTATGTTAACTCCCCTTTACTTTAAACAACCACTCATCAGATACTCAAAAGAAAAACAAAAACATTCGGGAGTGTTGCCATAATTTACGCTAGGCAACCGCATACTGACGGAGGTTTTGGGAGTTGCCAAGTCTTTTATTTCCCTTACTGAACAGTACATTGCGTTGTGATTGAAAGTATATGATTGTGTAAGTATGTTGTTTTATATGATTTTTTTTTATTGTGCATCATTCTAATATATTAATATAAAACAAGTTTTGACAGAAAAGAACTACTTTTCACTTTTTTCCTTTGCAAAAAAGTTAGATTTGGATCTATGGGGAATTTGGTATATTATACATAATATATATGATTAAAATAAAGTTCTAAACATTAAAACCTCTACCAGACAAATAGTTTTGCCAAGAAAAAATAATAAAAGTTAAATAATGTCAAGAGGGAGCTTAAGAGTAGAGATAGAAAATGACGCTCTGAAGAGGCTTATAGCAGTAGCCCACACAGCCGCTGAAGAGGCTTGTAGCAGTTCTCGGGTTAAGGTTCAAACTATTTCCAGTGTTTTGCCCCAGATAGTGATGATGATATACCTTTGTCAAAATTAGCCAAGAAAAATACCTCAAACGACTATGATTATGAGGATTCTGATATACCACTCACTACCATCAAACAGAATCTTGAGAATGACAATTCTTCCTTGGATGTTAGTGATACATTTAGTTCAGAGTGTGATTCAATCAGTGATCCAGTGTATGTACCGAACACTGATGACCTTATATCCGAGGATGAAATATCACAAATTGGTATATGTGACAGTGAAGGTTGTATGAGTGATGTGTTTGCAGTTTTTGCAAGATCTGAATGTCAAAAGCTTTGTTTTTCTCATTTTGAAAACAACGACAGTTGCAAAACTTACAGTGTGATAAGTAAGAATTGTGCTAAAGCGTGTGCAAAATATGAGAATGTCTTAGGAAAAGAGACTGTTTCTGATGCTGTTAGTGCAGCATATCCTGAATAGTTTGAAGTTGATGGATTTGCAAAACAACCAAGTGGAATGGCGCCATTAAAGAGGGATAACTTTTCAGAAAAAAAGGGCTTCGAAAATTGTGCAAAGAAAATCTTAACTGTGGTTATGCATACACAAGTGTACAAAATAAGAGAGAGATACCAGCAAGAAGAAACCTGAAGCCATGATGCTTAAAAAAAAAAAAAAATGTGCAATGTTAGAGGTCTGTGCTGTATAATGAAATAACAAATGAAGAAAGAAATACCATTCTCAGTGGTTTTTATGATTTAAGAAGTGTTACAAAGCAAAGGGAATGGTTATCTCAACATGTTCAAGCTACTGACACCAAGAACGATAAAGATATGAAATTGAGCCGTAAAACCACAACTTACATTTCTTACCATAACCCGACGGTAGAAAACTACGGGTGTGTAGAGTGATGTTTTTAAACACACTAAATATCAGTGAAAGGCAAATTAGGACAGCCATTAAGAAACTGTCATCAGATGAAACTGTACAAGAAAAGGGTCGTGGAGGTAGAAGGGAGAAAATAAAGAAAAGGGATAAGAGACAAACTACTGGTGATAGAGCACATTAATAGACGCCTAAGGATGGAGTCACATTATTGTCGTAAAAGCTCCACCCAACAAACTTTATATCCCGATTTGACAATCACCAAAACGTATCAACTTTATATCGAAGACACCAGTGGAGGTGATGAAGTTAGCTTTTCTTTTTACAGGAATATATTCAAAACTCAGAAGTTAAAATTTCATGTGCCCGAAAATGAAATAGAGATGAGCGAGAGGAATTTAAATTTCGATATGAAAAAAAAAAAAAAAAAAGAATTAGTTACAGAAATAAAGAAAACAATAAAGGAGAAAGTCAAGTCGAATAATGAACTAATTGCTGCGAATATCGACCTGAAACAAGTATTATATTTGCCCAAATCTCTCCGCAATGAACTCTTTTACAAAAGAAAACTGTCATGCTATAATTTTACTATACATAATTTAGGAAATGCCGAGGGTTCCTGTCTCCTTTAGCATGAAGGAATTGCTAAACGAGGAGCAAATGGAATTGCTTCTTGCATCAGAAGCTGGCTAGCAGAAGCAGACAAGAATTCAAAGTACAGTATACTAATGTCTTTTTTTGTGATGGATGTGCCGGGCAAACCAAGAATTCCATACTGCCAGCTATGTTGCTTAACTTTTGGAGAATTCAATTTCAGTAAAGCAAATCGCTGTGTACGTCTTTGAAACAGATCATGGTTAATGTGAAGGAGACTCAGTGCATAGCAGTACTGAGAGGGCAATGAAAAGGGCATGAGATATTTTCACCCCATGACAGTTGGCAATGGTTATTAGACTTGCTAGGAAAAATCCTTAGAAGGTGATACAACTGGAACCAAAAATGATCACCGACTGAAAGGATTGTTCTCAACAACTTAGGATTCTCCGAATTAGGTCATCTGACGAGGGCTTACCAGTCGACTGGACAAAGATAATGCAACTGCATTTGGCTAGAGAAAAGAAAGGAAAATTTTCTACAAAGCCTCCCATTCTGCCCAGGATTTTCAAACATTATCATTGATTGACTCTCGAACCACAGGGAAACAGAAATCCAGAGTGTTAAGCAACCACAGCACATTATTCAGGCTGTTAAATTATCAAGTGCTAAATTTAATGACCTTTTGAGCTTTTGTAGTGGAACAATTCCTGTTATTAGCAATCCTGATCACATTTCATTTTACCGTAATTTCCCTCATTACTAAAAAAGCTTAGTAGTTATATCTAGAACAGACATGCAGTGTAATGCTTTCAGTGAAAATAAACTATTTCCATCAATATTGAAGGACTTTTACCCAATAAAACCATTATGTGTGTGTGTGTGTGTGTGTGTGTGTGTGTGTGTGTGTGTGTGTGTGTGTGTGTGTGTGTGTGTGTGTGTGTGTGTGTGTGTGTGTGTGTCAAACAAATAAATGTGTATATATTTACCTTCTCAGCCTATATCATACGTATTTATAAGAAAAAAGTTTTCAATCTTATATTCGGTGTGTGACGAATGTCCATTATGTCAGGTAAAAATGTCACCAAAAAGTGACGAATAGAGTCGAATCGTTAACGCGGTGAGTCAGTCAGTTTTCACAAACTGACGAATATATCTTTGGTAAACATTATTAAGAAATCTTTATGAATTTAAGAAATTGTTTAAACACTGTTTGAAAGTGGTCTTAATCTTATCAACTACCAAAAATCGAAAGTTTACCGACTAAATTACTTGATAAAAAGATGGTATGAAATGGGACAAATCTTTAAACGCGATTTACTCAAAACAAGAATTTTGCCGATTCGACAGTTTGTGGAAACGTCGACGATATGTATCCTGGTATGGTAAACTAATGAATTAAAATTGTTGCTGTTACTGGAGATCAATGCGGCCTTATGCCAGCGCGGACTATTACTCTTAAAGCAGCCCCTGAGCGAAGTTTGATTCTTTAGAGAAAATGATTTAATGAGGGACTAGAGTTTTTGGTGAGAAAGGGTACGGAACTCGACGGCAATTAAACTCGTTTCAGTTCATAGGTCAACCGGTAGTAAAATCGATGGATGGGGCATATCGGTCGTTAGGTCATACGAGACCTGAATGGAAAGTTGAAGAAAGTCGAAAGGAGAGTGGATGGAAATCGAAGGCCATTTCAAGTTTCGGACTAAAGGGGGTGATGGAGGAGGAACAGATGAGGGGCTTCGCTCTGGGTAGTAGAAAAACGAATCGAATGGAGTTTACTGGAAGAGTAAAACCTTAACTTACGAGATAATAAACAAATTAAACGGTTGAGAACTTAACGTACAAAAAGCAGCTGTTTGGAAGCGCAATGAAGCTGAAATAAGAAATAAATATCAGAATAAAAATAACTTAGGCCCCGTCCACACGGTCGAACTTTGCTCGGTGTGACGTCAGAAACTGAGCAAAGCTCTGTCTAGGGCAGCCCCGTGCAACCTGCGGCCCTCAAAAGCTTTCACTGTGGCCCTTTCTCCTAAAAATAAATAGGCTGTAGTGCGGCTCTCTCTCTCTCTCTCTCTCTCTCTCTCTCTCTCTCTCTCTCTCTCTCTCTCTCTCTCTCTCTCTCTCTCTCGTGTTTTCATCAACAACCCTTCCTCAATAACCGATGGTACGGGGGTCATCGTTATCAGTAACCCCTTTTTAGACCATAAGTCTCTCTGTCTCTCTCTCTATGTGTCTCTCTCTCTCTACGTGAAGAGGCGGTTATGCTGACATTGTAAACACCGAACCGATCATTATTTCTAAGAAAATGTAATAATTGCAATATAATTAATACCGCATTTTCAGCAGAAATATATAATTCTTAAAATGTTTTGCTTCCAAGTTTTCTAAATCCAATCACAAAACTGCAACATAAACAACTAAGAGTTAGCCTTTAATTTAAAGCTAACTTTTACTAATTATATATTTTTCTCAGCAGGAAAGATCTTATTGTACTAATAATGGCTTCTACAAGTAAAAAACGCAAGATTTCTTATTTCTGTGATCCAAATTGAAATGAAATCAGTAACAAACTAATTATCTACCTTTATCAGTCTAATCTCACATAAGTCTTCGATCTAGTAAACAACATGAAATAGTAAGGTTATGTGGCCCTTTGAAAAAAAAAAAAAAAAAAAGTTGCACACCCCTGGTCTAGGGCTTTCCTACTGCTTATCGAAGTGACGAAATATTTCTGGTAAACGGATAACGACGTCACCTACGGAAAAGTTTCCGTAAAGCACAATTTCATGTCAAACTTTCACAAATAAATAAAAGAAAATAAACAAGGGTTTCCCGTTATTTTACCCATCATAATGAATACGTCAGGTAACTATGACTTATGGGAACTTTGAAAAACAAATATATTAACATCCTTTATTGTAATGCTACGGAAATCTGTCAGTCTAGTCCATTATGGAGACAGCTTACTGACATTTGACCAATCAGGTGACAAGAAGATTCCTTAGGGTTCTTTGCAACTTATCAGCCGTATTTAATACTATTTTTGTTATTATAAGTAATAAGTGTACTCATAATTGCATTGTCTAAAAATCATGCATAAGCTCATAAAAAGATAACCCAACTTTTTTTTCTTCGTTTTTTCAATTGAAAATGGCGGAGACTTTAGACTGGACTAAGATTATATATATACATGTATACACACACACACACACACACACACATATATATATATATATATATATATATATATATATATATATATATATATATATGTGTGTGTGTGTGTGTGTGTGTGTGTGTGTGTGTGTGTATGTGTATGTATACATATATATATGTATATATACATATATATATAACATACATATACATATATATATAACATATATATAATATAAATATATATAGTGTATATATATAATATATATATATATATATATATACATATATATAATGTATGTATGTATGTGTGTACAAAAACTTATTAATGACATTCTGTTTTTAGGTAATTCAGGCAAGATTTCACCGTCTACCAAAATTGTAGAGTGATTTTGACAAAGGAATGTGTTATGCATTATTTATTAGTAATGCCATCGTAAACGCAGGTTGATTAAAAAACAATATTCCGTTCATTATCCTTCTCTGGGGACATCTAAGTTATTAGGTTAACGAAGGTCATGTTCGTATATCAAACTGTACATAAATGAAACAGTTGAGAATTTAACGTATAAAAAGCAGCTGTTTGGAAGCGCAATGAAGCTGAAATAAGAATTAAAATAAAATATGGGAATACAAATTATAAATAACTTAGTGACTAAGGAAAGGCGTTGACTTCTGCTTTTCATTAAGTGAAAAAATTGAGCAAAGGATTAAAATAATGGTGCAGGCAGCTTCTATCTGAGGTCAGCTCGACAGGAAGGCTGTGATGGATAGGTCTGTTATTCTGAGCAAATTTTCCTCCACGCAGGGAACTCCTTCGGGCTTCTTGCCAGGCGCATTTCCTTAGGGAGGCAATGCCCCATTGGGCTTTACCTCTGGGATGCCTTCTTTGGTCGAGTTATTGAAGGCTGTTCAGCTCTTCTAAGAGTTAATAATATAATGATAAATAATCTTGTCTTTCAAATTGCACTTCCTGCATATGGGACGAGACCATAAACCACATAGCAAACGAATGTCCGGAGCTTGCACAGAACCAGTACAAAAAGAGGCATGATTCAGTAGCAAAAGCCCTCCACTGGTGCCCGTTTAAGAAACACCAGCTGGCTTGCAGTAGTAAGTGGTACGAACACGAACCTAAGAGAGTGGTAGAAAACGATCAGGCAAAGATCCTCTGGGACTATGGCATCAGAACAGATAGGATGATACGACCCAATAGGTCAAACGTGACGTTGATTGGCAAAATCAAGAAGTATCACCCACTGATGTCACAATACCATGGGACCCCTGAGTAGATGGGAAAGAAAGAGGAAAAAACTGATAAGTATCAAGACCTGAGAATCGAAATAAGGAGGATATGGAATATGCCAGTTGAGATTGTACCCATACTCATAGGAACACTAGGCACGATCCCAAGGATAAGGAATCTGGAAAAGCTAGATGCCGAAGTAGCTCCAGGACTCATACAGGAAAGTGTGCTACTGGAAACAGCGCACATAGTGAGAAAAGTGATGGACTCCTAAGGAGGCATGGTGCAACCCGGAACCCCACACTATAAAAAACCACCCAGTCGAATAAGATGACTGTGATAGAAAAAAAAAAAAAAAAAAAAACATAATAATAATAGATTTCAGAACGCCATTGGGGTGACTGTGACCGAATGTACATTTACAACAAAGACTTATCTTAGTATTTATTGGAAAGAACGTTACTGGAATGTTCCCTGAATAAAAATTAACCCCCAAAATGAGTGAAACATTTAAAGAAGGTAAAGCTACACACGATTAAAATACTTAGATCTTTCGAAAGAAGAAATTGTAAATATGAAAGTGATCATGTAAAGGCATGGTACTACAGAGACGATGACCTTAAAGACATATGCGCCATATTCTCTCTCATCTTGGAACACTTTACACTCCTGGTACCCTTGTCACCCAACTGTCACCCGTCACCCAACTGTCACCCGTCACCCATCACCCGCCACCTCTCACCCATTCAGTGTGGGCAAGTGAACGGCCTCTGCCTTCCCTGGCGGTACCACGACATAAAATTATGCTTTTTTTTTTTTTTTTGTTTCATCTGTTTATATTTTGTCCGCAGATCTGTCATGGACACTCATTTGTTTATAAACTTTGTGTGTGTGTATATATGTATGTATATGTATATATATACACACATAATATATCGTTTATTGCAAATAAAATAGACCAAATATTTAACTATATATATACACACATATATAATATATCGTTTATTGCAAATAAAATAGACCAAATATTTAACTGTCTACGAAAAGTGGCTTTGAGACACGTGTAATAATAATAATAATAATAATAATAGTAATTATTATTATTACTATCGTCGTTATTATAATAACAAAAGTATTAATAATAAAGCTTATTATCTGGCGGCTGGCCGTCGCCGGCAGCTCTGGTGAGCAGGAGAAATGAGGGAAGGGTAAGGGTGTGTGTGTGTGTGTGTGTGTGTGTGTGTGTGTGTGTGTGTGTGTGTGTGTGTGTGTGTGTGTGTGTGTGTGTGTGTTTACAGGGGAGAGTGAAGGCGGCAGCCGTGGTGAAGGCTTGGAACTTGGTGGCCTGGGGGGGGGGGGGTGTCCATCAGAGTAGGAGGTTTCTGGGTGGCTCGCTGGGGGGGGGAGTGGAAGGCTTCTCTATGGCTGGGGTAAGGGGTATCAGCGGAGGGGGAGGAGGTTGAAACGCTCTGATACTTTGGAAGAGACACGTCATGCTTAGTCAATGGAATTACAACCGTTTTCATATTCCTATTTTTATAACGTTTATTCCTTCTCTCACTCTCTGTTCACTCCCCAAAACACTGAAAATTTAATTAATGCAATAAGGAAGTAAGAGAGAGAGAGAGAGAGAGAGAGAGAGAGAGAGAGAGAGAGAGAGAATGGTTTGCTTGTCACATGCCTTATAAGCAGAGTATGAGGACGCTAAAGTTAGCATGTGTATCTTTCTCTCTGGTTTCATTCTTACCTATTTTTTCTTTGCACGAAATGTCTGTCTGTCTGTCTGTCACGACATGAGGCCTCAAAACACGAAAAGACTAACCCATACACACTCACACACATACACTCTCTCTCTCTCTCTCTCTCTCTGTCTCTGTCTCTCTGTCTCTGTCTCTCTGTCTCTCTGTCTCTCTGTCTCTCTGTCTCTCTCTGTCTCTCTGTCTCTCTGTCTCTCTCTCTCTCTCTCTCTCTCTCTTCTCGTACACATGCACGTTTGGCTGACAGCATTACCTAAACAAACGAAAAACAAGTACAGGCACAATAAAAAATAAACAAGCACAAGCAAAATAAACTTGAAAACGGGTATTTACGTGCAGAAAAGGCTACTTAAATGTTCCGTGAAATTATAGATAAAAGCAGTAACGATGAAGACGATTTATTAAAAAAAAAAAAGGGAGAAGAAGAAGAAGGTCTTCGCGAGCAAAACAAACCAGTACCAGTCGACTGTTTGTGGAGTGATCGCTTAGGAACCGGGAACTAATAAACAAAAGGCGGCCATTTACAAATTGGCTTTATATTCTATTCACGGCGTAATTATTGGGTAAGTGAGCAATATTATCATTGTACTTAACGTATAATTATGATTCAGTATAATATTTAATTATGTTTTTGTATGCTGGCCATCCTGGAATGCTATTGCCGTGTGCAGTGTTACAGGGGAACTTTTGGTAAAAGGCGGTGTTTCCTTCACCTAGGGATCCACGGGGCAAAGCTCCCCCCCCCCCCCACCAAAGTAACACGGCCTGCTGGGCTAGGTGAGGTTAGGGTACGTTAGGTTACTTAGTTTATTACGATTATGATATTTCCTGTGTTTTGTGTCTGTCATGGTTATACTGGAAACTACTAGCCCACCGCAGCCTGCTTCCCGCCAGATGCCAACTGGAATAGCCTATTTTCAGCCTTTTTTCCATTTTTTTGTCTGGGTTTACCTTATTTACCATCATTGTTTCATGTTTTACGTTCATCCCCAAGGGGCTGGTACCAAACACGGTGCCCATCTTGCACGTAAACTGGGAGGTGCCTAACCCTTGGGAGCGTAGGCCACAGTAGTAGTTTAAAGTGTTACCTGATGTTTTTACAAGCCAAAGAGCTCAGACTAAAGCGAACCATTTTGCTTGCTTAATGTGTAAATTTTACTTGTTTTATACTTAGTAAACTGTTTTATAAAACGCAATTTCTATAAATTTTTGTAAATTTTTATACAGACTTAGGCTAGCCCATTGACTGTTCCCATAGTGGTCATATTTGCACCTCTGTTGACCCATTATTTTGAATGAACAAGGAATTACTTTATTTGCATCTACATTAGGATTTTTCACTTTTATGATGCTAAAGAAGCCGTGAAGAGATGCGCCCCCTTTGGGGTCATTTAAGGTCACCTGTTACTATTGGGTTGTCAATTACTGAATTCAATATAACTTGGGCATAACTTACGTCCAAAGAGAAATATAATTGAAGTGTTTCTGCAACTGCCAGCATTTGATCTTTGGCCAGGTTGAGAGGCAATGGAGCACTTTTCAGTTATAATTCTCACTGGGTGTAGTTATTCTTATGGTACAGTATAGTGAATATGATATTAAATGTTGTTTGTTGCTAATTTTAGTGATTATGAAAGAATCACATGTGTATGAGTGACATAATTTCTCCCTTCTTGTTACATTCAAGCATTCAAAACTGTGGCAGTTTGCTGTGAAAGGTTTTTGCCTTCCACAGTATTCCATAAGTGAGCATTCCAATAATGGTTAATGATAAATGTTGGCAGTTGCAGAAACACTTCAATTATATTTCTCTGTGGACATACTGTAAGTTACTCCTAAGTTATATTGAATTCAATAATAGACAAACCAATAGTAACAGGTGACCTTAAAACGCCCCAAAGAGGCGCATCTCTTCACGGCTTCTTTAGCACCATGAAAATGCAAATAAAAAATCCTAATGTACATGCAAATGAAGTACAGTAATTCCTTGTTCATTCAAAATAATAGGTCAAAAGAGGTGCAAATATGACCACTATGGGAACAGTCAATGGGCTACCCTTGGGTGTAAGTTATTCTTATGGTACTGAATAGTGAACATGATAAATGTTTTTTATTGCTAATTTTAGTGAATATGAAAGAATCACATGTGTAGGAGTGACAATTTCACATAATCATATTAATTATGAATTCTGTCTGCTTATGGGTAACACCAAAGGCTAACAGACGATGTACCATAGCAGCTAATGGCAACTTCCAGCTATATTTTACTATTTTTATTTATCATTAACCATTATTGGAATGCACACTTATGGAATACTGTGGAAGGCAAAAACCTTTCACAGCAGACTGCCACAGTTTTGAGAATGTAACAAGAAGGGATAAGAAATGATAATCATGTATTTGCTGTAAATTATATACCAATAAAAAGATATCTATAGCAGTATATATCTTTAATAAAATTGCTAATTACTCATAATTACAAACAATGTAACAACATATGCCGAAGGGAAGGGGGTGCATCAGTATATCTCCACCAGGTAAGAGGAAATATTTTATTTTAGGATTTTTTATGATCAAAAGGGAGGGGAATAGGTATACTTTCTGTAGAAATTTTCAGAAATAAAAAATTTTTATTGATCCCAAAAATTGGTGTTTGCGTAACAAAAAAAATAAAAGGAAGAATTTTCAGTTTTTCTTTATTAATTCTTACAGTAAGAGGAACTATTTTATTTGAGGACTTTTTATGGTTAAAAGGAAGAGGAGGGGGTACTTTCTGTAGATATTTTCAGAAATAAAATAATTTGAGTATTAATATCTTTTTTTTTTTTTATTGATCCCAAAATGAGGTTAGCCAGACCCCACTTTTGTGGATGTGTAACAAAAAAAATAAGGTTTGTGTTCCAGGGTTAATAACTCTCGTGAGCACCTAGGATGATTTTGAGACTTTATTCCACTCATCTCATAGTTTTGTGTTCCAGAGTTAATAACTCGTGAGCATCTAGGATGATTTTGAGACTTTATCTCACTCATATCATAGTCTATTTATCATGGGCGTTCACTGTCTACGGTTTGATTTCCCCTGCTTGAAGGTATACTAAAGCTGCCTTTCCTTTCATTAAGTGTTTTTAAATTGTTAAAATTATGTGTAATTAGCTCGATTGTGAAGAGTGAGTTGATTGTCAAGGTTTTTGCTCTTCTTAACAGATCTTGGAGAGGTTGATGAAGATCTCGTGTCAACACCCTGATACTACATAACCAGTGGCTGACAGGGAGGTGTCACATTACATGCCAGAATATTTGGTAAGTACCATTGTAGTGCTGCCTAGACATACTCCATTAATCTGGTTGACCAGGATGCCATACGGAAAGATGCTAACATTTTGTAACTGTAACTTTCTCTTCTGGAAGCCTGGTTTTCAACTTTTTTCTATTTCCCAGCTTTTCCAGTTGTAGGAAAAAACTGAGTGTCCTTCTTGAGCTTGTTAGGACTGAATATCAACCGTTAATGTTTGAGTAACAATTAATTAGCAATAAGTTAATTAGCAATTGTTAATGATTGCATAACAATTTAGCAGTCAGTTGATGCATTTATTCGTTCCAAAGTTTTGTCAGGGAGAGGAGAAAGGGGAATGGATCTCCGGGTTAGATCAATTAACATCAGTTTTCATTACATTTTGACATCAATTATTAATATTACTGAAAAGAAATGATTAACTAATATACATTTACTGAAAGCCTAAAGATTAATGAAACTGATGGTTAGAGTCTTCAACTATTAAAATGCAGACTTTTGGCTTGACAAGACTCGAGTTTCAACAAGACGGTTCAATACAAGTTCGCATTTTAATTATTAACCGGAAGTGACAAAAAAGGTTAAAATGAAATATAATGACAAACAATGGAAATATGATTGAATAGACATGTACTTCAACAATGATAGGTCATCTGCATTGCAGACTATTTGCCCAGTTGGGTTCAGATTGCAATGACGATGGATTATTATTATTATTATTATTATTATTATTGTCGTTGTTGTTGTTCAAAGATTCACAATTTCGTGAAAAACAATCTGAGTAATAAAAGTCCACAATTAAATAGTAAAAATATATTACTATGTTAAAAGAACCAAAGACTTTCGAACCCTGAATGGTGTTCCTCATCATTTTAACATTAACATTTATG
Source organism: Macrobrachium rosenbergii (assembly GCA_039081455.1). Taxonomy (NCBI): domain Eukaryota; kingdom Metazoa; phylum Arthropoda; class Malacostraca; order Decapoda; family Palaemonidae; genus Macrobrachium; species Macrobrachium rosenbergii. The sequence continues at coordinate 50,426 of JANJGK010001806.1, forward strand.
AGGAACACTGTTCAGGTGCTCGAAAGTCTTTGGTTCTTTTAACATAGTAATATATTTACTATACAATTGTGGACTTTTACTACTCACATTATTATTATTATTATTATTATTATTATTATTATTATTATTATTATTAACTCAATTCTCTCTCTCTCTCTCTCTCTCTCTCTCTCTCTCTCTCTCTCTCTCTCTCTCTCTCTCTCCACAATTTTGTAACTAAGATTTTAGTATCATTTTTGTTGTCATTATTACTAATGGATTCAACATGTATATCCTATACCTAATTAATAATAATAATAATAATAATAATAATAATAATAATAATAATAATAATAATACTCCACCATTTACAAAAAAATAAATTTAGAAGAATATATTATTTAATTCCCTCTTTATACCTTCATTAATATGAGAGAGAGAGAGAGAGAGAGAGAGAGAGAGAAGAGAGAGAGAGAGAGAGAGAGAGAGAGAGAGAGAGAGAGAGAGAGAGAGAGAGAGAGAGACTCTCTCTCTCGATAACCATTGTTATTGTCATACAGATAATTTAATATTAATTTTGTAACTAACATTTTATCATCATTTTTGTTATTATCATTAATGGATTCAACATGTATATTATATAACTATATTATATAACTAAATAATAATAGGATATACATTCTCTCTCTCTCTCTCTCTCTCTCTCTCTCTCTCTCTCTCTCTCTCTCTCTCTCTCTCTCTCTCTCTCTCTCTCTCTCTCTAACAGTTTTGTAACTAACTTTCTCTCCTCTGAAAGCCTGGTTTTCAACTTTTTTCTATTTCCCAGCTTTTCAGTTGTAGGAAAAAACTGAGTGTCCTTCTTGACCTTGTTAGGACTGAATATCAACCATTAATGTTTGAGTAATAATTAATTTGCAATAACAGTTTGAGTAATAATTAATTTGCAATAACAGTTAATTAGCAATTGTTAATGATTGCATAACAATTTAGCTGTCAGTTGATGCATTTATTCGTTCCAAATTTTTGTCAGGGAGAGGAGAAAGGGGAATGGATCTCCGGGTTAGATCAATTAACATCAGTTTCCATTACATTTTGACATCAATTATTGATGTTACTGAAAAGAACCCTGAACGGTATTCCTCATCATTTTAACATTAACACTGATGAGGAACACCGTTCAGGTGTTCGAAAGTCTTTGGTTCTTTTAACATAGTAATATATTTACTGTATAATTGTGGACTTTTATTACTCATTATTATTATTATTATTATTATTAACTCAATTTTGTAACTCTCTCTCTCTCTCTCTCTCTCTCTCTCTCTCTCTCTCTCTCTCTCTCTCTCTCTCTCTCTAATTTTGTAACTAACATTTTCTTATCATTTTTGTTATCATTATTATTAATGGATTCAACATGGATATTCTATTCCTAAATAATAATAATAATAATAATAATAATAATAATAATAATAATAATAATAATAATACACCATTATGCTATTTTTGCTTTAGCTATCCCTACCGGTTTCCTGTGTACGTTTTCTATGGCGCTGGGCGGATCTTGGCCCTAGAAGAAAACGTAACCAGGAAGCCGATAGGGATAGCTAAAGCAAAAATAGCATTTCTTCTTCTTAACAATTTACTTTATTTTTTTACATATATAATGTCTCTCAGCATTTCCGTCCTTTAGCTTCAATTATTCATTTTTTTCTGGGAACACTTATTGCTTGTACATGGGCTATTTATAGGAACTTTATTCAGCTTTCCATCACAATTTTCACTTTTTTCTTAGCGTTATTCATTACCGAGTAATTACGAAAAATGTAAGCTTGAATATGAGCCTCGAGAACCCAGTCGAGCTGCGTAGTTCGGCTAGGGTTTACGAGTGCGTCAATATTTTTTTGTACGCCTATTTGTGCATCTGTAAATAACTTCAATGTGCATGTATTATATATCTTTCGAACGGCCATTCCATGTACTTGTGGTGCTGAACGGCAAAATGTAAAAAATATCGTTTCTATATAAAAAAAATCTTTACCGAACAATTGACTGTACGTGAAAATTCAAATCTTACGTCTTTGAGCTTCAATTGCTTAATTATTTCCTGGGAACACCTATTGATTTTAGGCAATTATATATATATATATATATATATATATATTATATATATATATATATATATATATATATATATATATATATATATATAGTATATGTATATATATATGTATATATATATATATATATATATATATATATATATATATATATATATGTATATATATATATATATATATATATATATATATATAATATATATATACACTATGGAAAAAACAGAGAATTAAAAACGTTACACACACACATATATACCCCCAGTATTTTGGTCAAAATTAAATAATCCGAACAACATTGCCAACATTTCAAAGCATGCCATGCTTTGAAACGTTGGCAATGTGGTTCGGATTATTTAATTTTATTTATTTTAGTGTACCTCGTGGCGCAGTCATTCATGTGTATGTATGTATGTATGTATGTATGTATGTATGTATGTATGTATGTATGTATGTATGTATGTGTGTATATATATATATATATATATATATATATATATATATATATATATATATATATATATATATATTATATATATATATATGAAATTTATTGAGCTTTCCATCGCATTTTTCACTTTTTTCTACCATTTATTGCCGAGTATTACAAAAATGTTATGCTTAGATAATTTTTTGTACGCCTGTTTGTGCTTCTGTAAATAAATTCAATGTGCATGTATTATATATCATTCGAACGGCCATTCCTTGTACTTTATGATGCTGAAAGGCAAAATGTAAAAATATCAACGTTTCTATATAAAAATCTTTAGCGAACAATTGACTGTACGGGAAAAATAAAAAATTTGCGTCTTTGAGCTTCAATTGCTCAATTATTTACTGGGAACACCTATTGATTTTAGGTTATATATATATATATATATATATATATATATATATATATATATATATATATATATATATATATATATATATAATTTATTGAGCTTTCCATCGCAGTTTTCACTTTTTGCTAGCATTATTTATTGCCGAGTATTACGAAAAATGTTAGCGTATTATTACCTATACGCGTGGAACACCGAAGTTCGGCCGGAATTTATGCGTAGATAATTCTTTGTACGCCTGTTTGTGCTTCTGTAAATAACTTCAATGTGCATGTATTATATACCATTCGAACGGCCATTCCTTGTACTTTTTGGTGCTGAACGGCAAAATGTAAAAATATCAACGTTTCTATATAAAAATCTTTAGCGAACAACTGACTGTACGTGAATAATCAAAAATTAAGTCTTTGAGTTTCAATTGCTGAATTATTTACTGGGAACACCTATTGATTTTCGGTAATATATATAGGAAATTTATTGAGCTTTCCGTCGCGGTTTTCACTTTTTTCTAGCAATATTTACACCCGAGGATTACGAAAAATGTCAGCGTATATAATAGAGGCCCCACCCGCAAAAACTAATGATGAAACCCCATAAGCTATCTAAGCCCTTAGATTCTTTTTCCATCACATTGGATTCGCCTGGCCTCTTTGTTGTGGATATAGGGTCTACTGACCACAAAGTGACGAGAAATGGTGAAACAGGTGCTGAATTCAGCTGTTCCTGCACTTTTTATTGCCAACATTTCTTGCCATGTAATCACATTATTGCTGTTGTAAGAGCAGGCATTCACGATGGCGGACAGAGAATACTATGATTCCTACAGTGGCATTAGAATTCGAGACCTCCATTACACATATTACACGGCCCAAGTGTCCAAAGACCCCTGCCCAAAAATTCCAAGTGTCAAGAAACAATGCAGCGACTCACAGCGGTGCTAACTAATAGTGGAACTGAAGTGTACAAAGCACGACTTGATATGCTGAAACGTATTCTTACTTGCTGGGACCAGGGTCATGAATACCAAAATGATGATAGTCCGCAGATGCCAAGCACATCAACTTCACCAACGTCACAAACGCCATCTTCACCGACGTCACATACATTAGCTTCAACAGTCACAAAAGCAGACTCCCAAGGATTACAGCTATTGAATGCTCATCTTCCTACGGTCAAAATGAGAGGTCGTCCCAAAGAGTCAAGGGTATTAGGACGATTTAATCATTCAAAAGTTGCTAAGGCTGGAGTCAAATGATGTGTAATGTTATGTATAACACTTACATACTAATTCGTTCTGCTCCACTAAGACTGTTCAAATCTATATGGCATAAAGTATATTTGTATAACAACTTGATTTTAATGCGGAATAAATGTATTTTTATAAGATACCTTTCATTTGTGTGAAATAAATTTTTTACTCTTAAATTCCTTTTAACATCCTAAACTGCAGTTGCTAAGTATCTATTAATTCTTATAGATTCTCGGTGAAAATAACAAAAAACAGTGTTCTTATCACCGGGCGGTGATTAATAATGTAATCAGTAAACCGTGCGGTGATTAATAATGTAATCAGTACTATCACTGTACGGTGATAATACACACACCCTAAAAATAATGATCGGTTCGGTGTTTACAGTGTCAGCATAACCGCCTCTTTTCACGTAGAGAGAGAGAGAGAGAGAGAGAGAGAGAGAGAGAGAGAGAGAGAGAGAGAGAGAGAGAGAGAGAGAGAGAGAGACTTATGGTCTTAAAAGGGGTTACTGATAACGATGACCCCTCGTACCATCGGTTATTGAGAAGGGTTGTTGATGAAAACACGAGAGAGAGAGAGAGAGAGAGAGAGAGAGAGAGAGAGAGAGAGAGAGAGAGAGAGAGAGACTGACTTACGGTCTTAAAAGGGGTTACTGATAACGATGACCCTTCGTACCATCGGTTATTGAGAAGGGTTGTTGATGAAAACACGAGAGAGAGAGAGGGGAGACTCTTGGAGGTGTGTTTTAAGGAATTCCTGTTGATTATTGGGTATCTGCTCCTTGTAGGACGTGTAAATGTATATGCTTATGTTCATATACATATATGTATACAATATAAATTTAGTACATGTGCGCGTATGAACATGTACACACAAATATAAATACATTGTGTGTATATATGAACATCTATATACGTAATTGTAATTGTAATAATAATAATCTCGACTGCTTTTCATTACCTACATGACAGACTGTTTGGTTTGTGTCCGAGATGCAGGTGTTCGTTCGGAAGAAATGACTGGTCCTTGTTCTTCGACTTTGGTGGGCTTGACCACTCGAACACTTACTTGATTTGGCGAAAGAATTATTGCATCGAAAAATTCATTTGACCGGGACTATTCAAACAAATCGAGCTGGACTTCCTAATAATACATAAAAAAGGAAAAGATAAAATTGTCCCCTGGAAGACGTGTTTCATATCGTAAAAGCAACCGTTACCATGTTTTAAGCTGGCGTGATAAGCGTAATGTAACAATGTTAACTACTTTTTATTCGTCAGTAACAAAACCTGTTCGCCGGTACGCCAAGAAGAATGTCTTAGAGCAGTGGTTCTTAAACTTTTTTTGCCTTGCGCCCCCCGCCCCCCCCTCTGCATTATGTATAGATCCCACGGGGGGGGCCCCCCTGAAATTTTTGCCAGCTATAAACTGTAAACAATATGTTGCCTATTTGCTTATATGAATATATGGATGGATGATAGATTTTTGTTTTACTGGTGTTAAATTTTTTATAAGTTTGCACTGTTCTGTATTTCAATTAATAAATAAGACTTACAATGAAAATTGACTTATATTTTGAATTTTTGGCATGTTTTGAGATAAAAATTAGAAAACAGATGGAAGCAGTGATAATGTTTTTGGAAATTTTGTGATTAATATCACAAATTAAAAAAAAATAGGCACCATCTGGCAACCCTGCTTGCGCCCCCCCCCCCCGTAAGCTTCTGGCGCCCCCTTAGGGGCCCGCGCCCCCCCATTCAAGAATCACTGTCTTAAGAGGAAATAACAAAGCCAGAGGCAGTCAGTGAATACACAGCTAATATTGGTGGTGTTGATAAGGCCGATCAGTACTGTTCTTCCTTCCTCTGCCTTTAGCCAGAAGACAGTGAAATGGTGGAGAAAGCTGTATTTCTTTATCTTTGAGGTGGCTATCGTCAACAGTTTTCTATTACATAAAATGCACATGGACACACTCAACCAGAAAAAACTCAGTCATCTTGATTATAGAAAGTAGTTAATGTAGGCAGCTTGTTGGTGATATTCGAGTCAAGCTAAAGGTAAAACGACCGCTTGTTAAAAAACACGAAATGCCAGAAAGATTGAGAAATAATAAAGTGCATGTGATAAACAGTATACCAGACAAGTTCGAGACTGTGCTGTTTGCAGCGACAGGTATGGCCAGGTGGGCGTAAGAAAGTAAGCCTCCTGTTGTCTGACTTGCCTCGGCACTCGATCCAAAGGATTTAATTTTTCAATATTGCAGTCAAGTGTAACGAAACTCTGAACAAACCCGTTTTCAATGTAATTATATATTTTTCAGTACTTTTGACACATTTTATATTTAATTTTGAAAAATTTTCCATTTTAGTACATCAGCAATGATTTTTCCAAAAATATTTGATATATTGTTTCGACTGATTGTTAGTGCAAAAAGTGTTGTGATTCACCATTAAGATTTTTTTTGGAATGATATTTTTGTGCATTGTTATACTTCCTTTTACATTATTTTTACATGGACAATGTTTGTTACTCCTTAAATATAAGCAATGTTGAATTTACTCTAACAATGTTTTCTTGATTAATTATCAAGCAAAGTTTGATAGTATATGTGACATTTTATATTTCATCATGAATCGTTTAATTATATTTTTACATTAGCAATAGGTGTTTTTTTTTTCTTATATATCTCTAAATGCTCCCAAAGAGAGGAAGGTTACAGCGAGAGAATATTTAATAGCACCAGGAAATCTGATTATGTAAGTAAAAGCAGCGTTCACATGTAGGATGTCAACATTAGTTCATCTGGAATTTTCTAGGATGATTTACAGTCATCTGTCGTCCTACCAAATTTTGTTGCTTTTCTAGGAGTTCAGGAACCAGTTGATTTAATTTCCAGAAGAAAAAAATTTCAAAAGAAATGTGGGGGCGAAATATGCTCCAGTAAAGAAATTCAATTCATGCATTCGTATGGTAGAAAGGTGATTAGCTTCGTGTGAATAAGTAAAGATAACAGATTGGGTCTTCGCTCAGGTAATCAATAGCGAACCTAAAAACAATTCGGTAATTACCTATACTGCCTAGGACGAAAATATCAAAATTCAACATTTTGTTTTCAAAGGTATAATTTCCAAGAATATTTTTATATATCCTTTCAACCTAACCCTATGTAAAATATGTACTTTATACAGCATACAAAGATTGTAATATTTCTCTCTGAGGAGATTCACATTGTGACCGTAGGTGCCCTGAAAAGAAAAACTAATGGCCTCTGTTCATGCCGTTTGCATCTCTCTCTCTCTCTCTCTCTCTCTCTCTCTCTCTCTCTCTCTCTCTCTCTCTCTCTCTCTCTCTCTCTCTGGAGTGCGGACGTGTTTTCCTGCTCCGTGAAATATTGTGTAGAGATGGCTGCCAGTGGCTTAGACAACCAGGAAGCTTTGTCACAGCCTATCCAGGAAATAGAAAACCTAGGTATCTTGGAAACAATTAACCAAGAAGTGTACCCACAAGTTTTTCTTAAATCTTTGAAAAAGATATGCCAGTACTCTACACACGATATGCCAGTACTCTACACACGATAACAAAGAAGTGCGTGATAAATGTCGTCAGGACTTATTAATATCCTTGAGAGACCTCCTGATAATAGAAATGTGTGTTGTATTTTCGGATTATAAAAACAATAAACCAGTGAAACGACTCGTGAAACATAAAATTGTGAGCGATATTATAACTCTTAGCACGTGCATAATTAATTCAACTAGAAATAAAGAACTAGATAAAATTTTCAATGAGCAAAGTGCACTTAACTTGGATGATAATAGTTTGATTGTGGCAGAACTAGTTCAAACAGTATCATTACTTCAAGAAAGAGTCTATAAGCTCGAACAATCAATGGCAAAATATTCAGAAATTACTTCAAGAAAGAGTCTATAAGCTCGAACAATCAATGGCAAAATATTCAGAAATTACTTCAAGAAAGTCTATAAGCTCGAACAATCAATGGCAAAATATTCAGAAAATAGTGTTAATGACGCGCCAAACTCTCCCCCAGTCTCCTTTGACAAGGAACCCTGGCTTACTTACGAAGGAAACAGTGCAGGTGGACAGCCAGCCGGCAGCCACTCCCTAACCCACCGCCCTCCCCCACACTTCCCCCTATCCACAACACTTGTTTACACCAGGAAGAAAGTGAAGATGAGAACGACGGCCAGGGGGAAGAAAGGGGGGAGGGGGAGGGGGAGGGGGAGGGGGAGGGGGAGGAGGAGGAGGAGGAGGAAGCAGTCCCTACGGACCAAACGCAGTGTCATACCACTGGTTAAGAAAAAGAAAAATGGAAAAGCACGTCAAGAGCAAATTTCTGAAGACAACGTCGTAGTACAACCCCAAAGGTCAGTAGAAATATACATCGGAGGTGTCAGCAGCAATGCATCTATTAAGAATGTGGTTGAGTTAATTTTCCGAGGGCTTTCAAAACAAGAAGTGAAAGTACGGCACCTTGGACATTCTAATCGAGGCCAATCATTTGTAGCAGAGGTACCAGAGAAAAAGCAGAAAACAGCGGCCATTTCGGACGGTAGGCCTAAGCGGCCATTTCGGACGGGGTTTAGATGGAATACCCACTCCCACGATAATAGGACGTAGCCCCAACCCCAAGGATCACCCGCGCAATACCAAACTGAGGAATATATACCATTGGAGACCACTCAATAGGCAGTCGGCAAATAGAGGTCACTCAGCTCAGCCTTATGACTACCATGACCTCTCCCATGACAGCTACTGGTCACGAGCGTCTACGTGGGAATATGACTTCGCGCCTCTTCCATCAAGAGGCAGTTATCACACAAGAAGTGCTCGTCCCCGACATTGATACTGGGATAGCTAATCATGTGACTCCAAAAAACGATCTTTTGTGTGTAGAATATTTGAATGTACAGTCTCTCCTTAGTAAGATATGTGAAATTATTTTAATGCTCTTAAATAGAAATATTGATATTATGTTTAACTGAGACTTGGTTAACCCCGAATGTTGTCGATTCACTCGTTGAATTTCCTAATTATACAATATTTAGATGTGACAAAGGAAGAGGTGGAGGTTGTATTTATGTGAAAAATAATCTTTCCGTTAACATTTGTAATCTTAAGGTTCAAAGAGTAGAGGGGGTAGAAGAGGTTTGGCTCTCTGTACAATCTCGTAAGCTACCTTCTGTTATCATTGGTTGCTTGTATAGACATCCGCATGCTTCAAATGATACTTTTAACTATATTCTGGAATGTCTGAGAGAGGTTTCTTTAAAGAATAAATCAATTTATGTAATAGGTGATCTAAATGATGATTTGATGGTAGGTTCAGCAAAGATGCATAATATTATAAGTCACCAAATTAAATCAAATGATTAATAAACCTACTAGAGTTAGCCCCATCTCATCCACACTACTAGACGTTTTAATAACTAACAAGCAGGAAAGTGTTATTAACATGGAGGTAAACCCAAGTATTGTAGCTGACCATGAACATATTTCATTCATCATAGATATTAAGCCGCCAAAGCGTAAACCAGTCACGGTAACCTCTAGGTGTTTAAAATATTATTCTGCAGACTTGTTGTGCAATACATTGCTAGACCAAAAACTAATTCTAGATACAATCACGCATACTGATGACACAGATATTCAAACAGGAATTTTCAATGAAGTATATAATAGTGCTTTAGATAAATGTGGCCCAATAACCACGAGGGAAATAAGGAGACCCAGTGCGCCTTGGATAGATGATGATCTCAAAAACAGAATGATTGAAAGGGACAAAATGCAAGAAAGGCTTAAACAAAATAGACATGATAAAAATCTAAACAATGAGTATAAGGAAATGAAAAAACTCATCAATTCTAAGATGCGTACTGCCAAAGCTTATTATAACAAAGACAAGATCAAGAAAAGTCAATCTCGTAAAGAAGCATGGAAAATTATGAATAATATTGTATCTACTAAAACAATTAAAAAGATTGAATACGACGACCCAAAGGCTAGAGCAGATCAATTTAACCAATACTTTGCTAATGTAGGTAAAATAACTTATGGTAAAACGCAGGAAATTCTACAAAAGTACGAAAATGAAGATGATAGAACCACTCAAACTAATCTTGGTAATAAGATTGTTTAGACCTCAACCAGTTACAGTAGAAACAATAATATTAACAGTTAAGAGCTTGAATAATAGTAATGCTTACGGGACGGATGGTATTCCTACCAGCTTTCTAAAAGATTCCCTTATAGTTGTTGCATATTATATCACGGTTATCAAAAATACATCGATTGTAACTGGGAAATACCCTTCTATTTGGAAACAACCCCTCGTAAACCCTCTTCACAAGAAAGGAGACAAGGACGACCCTGGTAATTATAGACCTGTTTCTGTCCTTCCGGTGTTATCGAAAGTAATGGAAAAGATTGTGTGTAATCAGTTAATGGAACATCTAGAAAAAAATAATTTGATTTCTAACACTCAACATGGATTCCGTAAAGATTTATCAACAGAAACAGCTTTGATGAACTTAAGAGATGAAATTTATAAAAATATTGATGGAAAAAAAGTTTCCATATTAATTTTATGCGACCTATCAAAGGCATTCGATAGTGTCAACCATGATGAATTGTGTAAATCTCTTAAGGAACATCACATTGATACTTTCTGGTTTCGGGATTACTTGGGAGTCAGGTAGTTAGATTAGGAGACGTAAATTCTTGTATTGAAAAGGTTGAATTTGGGGTCCCACAGGGATCTGTCCTAGGCCCAATTCTGTTTTTAATCTACGTTAATATGATTAAATACATAGAAAACTGCCTGCTAATTCAATATGCTGATGACACCCAAGTTCTTTTGGCTGATCAAATAGAAAATCTAGATGCCTTGATTAAAAGGGCTGAACTAATATTGCTCAAAAGTAAGAAATATTTTCTAAGAAAAGGGCTATTATTAAATGCCACCAAAACACAGTGCATGTTTGTGGGTAGCTCACAGTATATTAGCAAAATTCCAGATGACATTGTAATAAAATGCAATGGGGATGAAGTAAAGAAGTCAACATGTGAAAAATCTAGGTCTGCACATGGACAGGTATATGACATTCAGTACTCACATTGACGAGCCGAGTAGAAAAGTTAGTGGCATTCTAATGTATCTAAGTAGAGTAAAAGATTACTTTGATGATACTACTCGAGCTTTGATTGTGGAAAGTCTGGTCCTGAGTGTAATAAACTACTGTATTAAGATATGGGGGGTAACTAATGATATGCATATGGATAAAGCTAAAAAAATCCAAAACTTTGCAGGTAGAGTAGCCGTTATTGGGGTGAAAAAACACGATCATATCACCCCAACCATCCAGCAATTAAAGTGGATAAAATTAAAAGAAAAGTGTATGTACGATGTTTGTGTTTTTGTTTTTAAAAGTTTGAGAAAAGAATATCCCAACTGGCTATACACATTTCCTACAGTCGGTAATTGTAGGAATGCATTAACAAGACAATGAAAATCTATATGTAGACAGCTATCGAACGGATTTGGGTTCACGCTCGATGGCAATAAGGGGCCCAGCTTGCTGGAATAAACTATCTCAGGAAATAAGAAAATGTATAGATGTCAGTTCTGATTTATTCAAAAGGAAACTTAAGCAATACTTAAATTTTACTTGAATGTATATATATCCTAGACTTTTACAATCCAATTATTGTGAATTTTATGTAAATAATTTATATTGTTATGTAGCAGAATAACCATTATATAATGGAATAAAGGTTTTTGACTTTGACTTTTGACTCTCTCTCTCTCTCTCTCTCTCTCTCTCTCTCTCTCTCTCTCTCTCTCGAACCGAAAAAGGATAACATTTAATGTAGGCGAGAACATATAAAGAACAATTAAAAAAACCTGGTTGTAGTAATGTCACTGGTAAACATGTGGGGGGGGGGAAGGAAACAAGTGCGTGGGCAGCGTGGCCCAGGCCAGAAAAAAATAAGGAACAAAGAACCCCCGGGCCCCCCCCCCCCCCTCTCTACAAGGGCCTCCCCCTCCCAATGCACTTCCCGCGTTCTACCCATTTTAAAAATGTGGAAACGAGAGTATGGCTGCACGAGACCCAAACCATTCCTTCCAAAAGGCGCCACAAAAAAACGGTAAATTTACAGTTTCGGTCAAATTCACATTTCCGATATAAAATTACATTTTCCCTAGCTTAAATAGTGTACTTTCAACGAATCTGACCTTTATTTCTTCCGCAAATGATTAGATTTTGAGATACATGGCGGCCATGGGTACCGCTCTCAGTTTCGGGTGGTGCAACGCCGCTGCGCGGCTTATGCACATTTTAAATGATTGTTGCAAGCTCGTATGTTCTGGGAAGCGGTAATATTGCGCTGCGCGCGCTTGCCACAGGGGTTACAGGGAACGAAATTTTACCCCTAACGTCTAGTTACAGTTTCGGTGAAATTCACGGCCGATACTGCAATGTTACCCTTTTCGTTAACCACTTCACTTACCTTAAATAGGTGGTAGTACTAAATGTTCACGAAGAAAGGTATTCAAACCTGTGGAGTTCCATTGTAATGTCCATGGAAACGACCAATAGCCTCAAAGTAAGACAGAGAACACCCACCGCAGACGTGCACACGACGAAATCCATGGCAGACTGGCAGTCAACTGAAGCGCACTTTTGTAGAAAGCCGGCTTATTCCAAAATCGCAGTTAATTGGATATTCTTGAAACGAAGCAACCAATCAGGTTTCAGCATTTGTACCGTACTTATAATTCATAACGAAAAACAAAAGACGATTAGTCATTTTTACCCACAATACATTGACAAAAAAAACAAAAACGCCTCAGCAGAAAAACTGACATGGCAGCATAAACGCATCCTTGCGATAACAACAAGGCACAATATTCATCGGCAAATATCTACGTAACTCTTAATTTGCGGAAGATGCGAGTTAAGTATTTCGTATGAATCATGACAAAAATATATGATAGCAAGTAAAAAAATATTAGATATCCGAATTTGACCGAAACTGTAATAATACCAAAACGATTATTAAAAAAAACCTGGTTGTATAAAGGCAAACACCACCCCCCCCCCCTCTCTCTCTCTCTCTCTCTCTCTCTCTCTCTCTCTCTCTCTCTCTCTCTCTCTCTCTCTCTCTCTCTCTCTCTCTCTCGAACCGAAAAAGGATAACATTTAATGTAGGCGATAACATATTAAAAACAATTATTAAAAAAACCTGGTTGTAGTAATGTCACTGGTAAACATGAGGGGGGGGGAAGGAAACAAGTGCGGGGGCAGCGTGGCCCAGGCCAGAAAAAAAAAAAAGGAACAAAGCACCCCCGGCCCCCACTCTACAAGGGCCTCCCCCTCCCAATGCACTTCCCGCGTTGCGTTCTACCCATTTTAAAAATGTGGAAACGAGAGTATGGCTGCACAACACCCAAACCATTCCTTCCAAAAGGCATCACAAAAATAACGGTCATGTATAATTATATACATATAAAATAATATAAAGTACTCACTCGTGTCATCAACTATCATCCCCCTCGTGCTTCGCAAACGTGGCCGCGACGACGCGTACGCATGTGAGATCAGGACGGCATCTCAACGCAGACTGAGGAGGACTGAGGAGTGAGGAGTGAAGTGAGGCGACGTGATTCACGTGAGAAGCTGCCAGCCAAGGTTAATCTTGATCTGGTTCGATTGAGTGGGATTCTGGGAGGAAGGATACGGTTCGAAGTTTCGAACGGAACTCGAAGCACGACAGTCTCTACTCTCTCTCTCTCTCTCTCTCTCTCTCTCTCTCTCTCTCTCTCTCTCTCTCTCTCTCTCCACCACGATAACCGAAAATTTTAACTCGGGAGAGAGATTGAAAGGAGAGAAAGATTGAAATTTTGACGTCGAATTTCTTTTCTAATTTGAATGAGAGAGAGGGAAAAGGGAAAGTCTCTCTCTCTCTCTCTCTCTAGTACACACATATGACGGAGATTTATTCAAATATCAGGCTTATGAAAATATACATCTAATTCCAATATCTGGTATGAATTCCTATGAAAAACATATAAATACTTGAATATTAAAATTTAGTTAATTTACAAGCATATGAAGTAAATTATAAGAAATCATTTAGTGCTGAATTATAAAATTTGATTAATATAAAAAGTAAATATTTTTCGGTAAATCCGGAGAGTTTTATATGTCCGAGTGTGTAGGTATTAATTTCAGACTGTTACAAAATTCTCTGACAGCGTTGATCGATCTGAATTTAGGAAACTGTGCATGGTATTCCTTGTCAAGTGAGTGTTTGGCCATCACTAAAATATCATCAAGAAAGAGGATCAGTATATTTTTCACTGATCTGCCATTTCAAACAATTGGTTACACACACGCGCACACAGAAAAAAACATTGAAATATATTAGAATACCGACGCATATTTTCACACATTCATATCAGAGTTGGTCAGTAGGTTGGCGATCTCGAAAAACTGACACTCGTAAAGTAAGCATTAGAGAAAAAAATATACTGTACGTGGATTCACACACACACACACACACACACACACACACACACACACACACACACACACACGGCTTGGGGCAGCGTGGGACAGGCTTAAAATTTAAGAATCTCACTCACACTCTCTGTAAACAACACTTGGTGTGATGCCATACACAGTACTTACAATAACTATAACATTTTATTTTATGGTTATGTCAATACTTTTGTTATTATCTACGTTTTTTCTTTTACTTTTAACTAAATTAATACATGAGTGAGCTCCCCAGCAGGACTTGTTACAGGAAAATAAGAAATAAATAATTAGTAATTTCGTAAATGGCATCTTTCTTGTTTGGTAGTCGGGCCAGGTCGTTCTCCATTTTTCAAGCAAATGTACCCAGCCGATTTCGACAACGGTGACTGGTATTATTTTACAAGCACGGCTTCAAATTCAATAATATGAGAACGAAATCAGTCCATTCATGAAAAATGATAATAACAGATAACTGGGTGTCAAGGGGGAAACGTATTTGAAGAAGAAAAATAGAATATTAGTGTTTTATGAAGCAGAAATTGCTAAGGGAAAGTCCTTTCTAACAAATGTTTTCCGTGCATTTTGGAAATTCTTAGCGTCCCTTCGTAAAAAGCATTGATATGATGCTAACAAAACCTGAACATAAAGATAGGAAAATTATTTATCTTTTCATTGATATCATTATCAAGATTGTTTTCAACCTATAATGCAGAAAATAAAATATGGGATTTTTTTTTCAAAACTTTCGCATTATGAGTTGGCTTATACCGTGTTGTAGCAGGGAAGTAGACTTCGTGAGAGTACCTTCACTGCAGCTATCTAAAATTTTTCAGATTTGGCGTTTACGCCGCGTTTTTGCAGATGGGGCCGGAATTTATTCGTAGATAATTTATTTTGTACGCCTGTTTGTGCATCTGTAAATAACTTCAATGCGCATGTATTATATATCATTCGAACGCCCATTCTTTGTACTTTATCGTGCTGAACAGCGAAAATGTAAAAATATCAATATTTCTAAATAATAATCGTTGCCGTATACGATTACAGTCCGTTAGTCCGAAGACCCGATAAGTCCGAAGACCCGATAGTCCGAAGGTCCGATAGTCGTAGGTTGGTATTTTTATGGGTGTTTACTGGTTACAATTTTGCCGTATTAGCTATGGAGGGGTGGGGGGCTGATTACAGTCCGTCGGACTATCGGGCCTTCTGACTTTCGGACTATCGGACCTTCGGACTATAGGGCGGTCACCCCGTATACAGTATTTTCTTAAAAAAAGATTGTCCGTAATCTAACGGCAATCGCTCAGTTTTATTTTAACAATACATGTATATTTCTTTTGTGCTTTTCATACCAAATTTATTCAGCTTTCTAATGCCATCTTTATTTTTTTCTATCTTTATTCCTTACTTAGATTACGATACGAAACGACAACATAAATAGGTTGGAAAATCTGAAAATTGCACTCCGTAAAAAATTAGCATATTTTAATCGGTAACAGTTAATTAGCAAACACATTTATAGCAAACTGATTGTTTTCACGTAAAAGTTCAATCATTTCCACACAATTTACATATAAAATAAACTCCCCAAACCTAATTATTATATTTTTCATGATTATTTCAAAAAAACACCTACGATTTTCCTTTAAAATTTCACGTTCATCACATCTTTTTTTTTATTATTATTTCCGAGCCTTGCAATGATTTTCTGATTGCTTTAGGAAAAAAAATAGCGTATATCAGTTGTAGTTTGGAGGTATCAATTTATACAAAAACTTTCCCGCGAGCCCCACTTTTCCCTCCACGGCAGAAGTCGTGTACCGGGTACAACCACAACAAGACCCACTTATAACAGCCAGCCAAACAAGACATTATCGATGACTCACGCTAAAGAAGTCAACTGAGCCCCCAACACTTAGACCGTACTGACCCAGCTCAGTTACCTTCAATACAGTACGTGGTATTATCTTGTGCTATTTCATCTAAAATGCTTAATAACTGTTCCGTCTATGGATGTCCAAATATATATATATATATATATATATATATATATATATATATATATATATATATATATATATATATATATATATATATATATATATATATATATATATATATATAATTTATTTATGAAACCTAGTATCTTATAGCATCCTCTAGTTCCCAAACAGTTAAGTCTAGGGACCTGGGAAATGTTTCAAGCGCATAATTATCATAACTTTAAATACTGCAAATGTAGTTCTTATAAGTTTGGGTAATTATTCATTAAAAATCCTCTTATAAACAAAACCTACAAGGCAATTATTTTACTTAATAAGTCTCTAGTATCGTTTAATAAGAAAGGAATTAACCCCAAAAAAAACCGATATTATTCAAAAGCCTTTTGTTCAGATTTATTGTAGGTATACAGAGAGAGAGAGAGAGAGAGAGAGAGAGAGAGAGAGAGAGAGAGAGAGAGAGAGTTGAAAGGATTGGGATGTCTCAAATCCTTATTAGTCCATCCGAGGAGACATCATGTGCTCACTTTTCTCTGGGAGCAGGTTTTACTGATCATTCACTCTCTCTCTCTCTCTCTCTCTCTCTCTCTCTCTCTCTCTCTCTCTCTCTCTCTCTCTCAATTACATATTTCCGATGTTCATTCTTATTATTATTACAATTATTATTATTGAGAAGATGGAGAACTTTATTCGTATGGAACAAGCAATATTATAATTATATTATTATTACTGAGAAGATGGAGAACTTAATTCGTATGGAACAAGCCCAGAAAAAGGGCCATTGACTCGAAATTCCAGAAGCTTCCAAAGAATATCATGGAGTTCATTCGAAAGAACAACAGAAGATAGAGGGAATTACAGAAGGAAAAGTTTGTCCCATTAAATAAGTAGGAATAATCGTTAATAATAAGAGGAATATGAACTAATATGTGGAAAACTACTCGGTGTGAATTCCATTTCCTCAGCAAGGCGTGATGTCGTTGTATTTTTAACCTCCCACTCCCTCACACGCATATGGTCACTATCCCGTCCATCTCCTGTGCTCGCTCGCTCTCTCTCTCTCTCTCTCTCTCTCTCTCTCTCTCTCTCTCTCTCTCTTGGGTAAAGGCGAACACGCCTCGACCAACGCTCGCACACAGAAACGTACACGAGTGTGCGTGTGCACACGTACGCGCGCTCAGACCCTTCCCTCACCAGGCTTGGATTGTCAGCCGCTTAAACTTCGCACCAACAGCGAGTTCCTTAGAACCAGGACCCACCATCATGTACGCTTCGACCAACGCTCGCACACAGAAACGTACACGCGTGTGCGTGTGCACACGTAAGCGCGCTCACACCCTTCCCCCACCAGGCTTGGATTGACGGCCGCTTAAACTTCGCACCTAGAGCGAGTTCCCTCCCAACCAGGACGCTTCTATCATCACTATTATCCTTTGGACTGTTATTACTATTATTATCGGCTTTTTTTGGTTTACTTAATAACGACTTTTTATCTCTAGGATTTCAATTCTGTCTTGTACCGAGATGGAAATTAAAGGGTTTACTACTACTACTATTATTATTATTATTATTATTATTATTATTATTATTATTATTATCATCATCATCTCTCTCTCTCTCTCACTTGTAAAGAAAAATATATTCTAGCATTTACTTTGTATAAATTGAATCATGGATTTTTAAACATTTAAACTATTATGTAATCAGTTTCCCTTGATGAACCTTTTTAGTGGCAATATACCCATCAATTCGGGTGACACACAATATTTGGTTTCTCACGGTAAACTGATTGTTTGATGCAAACAACCGCACTGGTGCTTATACGTTTCTCCAGAAGTTCGTTAAGACAGCAGTCGACAACTAATAATAAACCCTTTAATTTCCATCTCGGTACAAGACAGATTTGAAATCCTAGAGATAAAAAGAAAAGCTAGTTCCACTCCTACCACCGTACCTGAAGACTAGTTATATCGAGGGAGCGTATTCTCCCTCCTTAGCCCACATATTCGTTCGTATGGGCGCAAGGTCTTTTGTCGTGACCGCCTAAGAAAACTATAGCCTGCAGACGGCTCTCGACTGGACCTATCAACCGACTTGCTTCTTAGGTAGAATTGAAGCTTGACATAAACGTACGCGACTGGCATCGGGTTTGTCCTGCCGGGACTAGCGCACGCTCCAGTCCCCTTGGGTATTGCCCACACACGCAGATGACTAGCTGTACGCATATTTCTAGCTCTACGCATATTTCGAGAGGGCAGTCCTGTAGTGTCTTGATAGTGAGTTTCCAGCCTTTGATTTAGATCGTGTTAAAGCATGGCACCAAGTATAGGAAGATTAGTGCGATAATGAGAGTACGAACATGAAATTTGCAAGAAAAAGCGTAAAGTATGGGTGAAGGAAGTCATGGCTGAGAAAGAGAGAAAAGAAATTATTTAAGAATGACTGATGATGCCTTTGGGGACCCTTTATTCTATTATACTCCTTTATACTACTGAATATTTCATCTTTTTCTAGTATATACTCAATGACATTTTATTGTAGGCTACTGTATTTCAGATGGTTTTGTTAGCGTACAGTATAGCGAGATATTTCACATATATATCAAAATGGCGGCAAATGCAGATGTACAGATATGCACAATGAGCCTCAAACGTACATATTTATATGTCTGTATCATTGAACAAGTTAGGAATTAAATTTTATATTGAAAAAAGAAGTGATTTTATTTTTATCAATCAGCCTAGGTCTTAATAAAAAAAATTTAAAAAAATTAAAACACGGTTTTATTAAAATGCATAAAAAGTGAAAATATTTTTTTGAGACACGGCAGGATTTTCTTATAATTATTCATGTCTACAAAAATAAAAGCGTGAGCCCCAAACATGCAAGGAAATGCTACAATAAATAAAAATAAAATTATTTCTCTTCCTGTAGCATATCCTTCCAGGTTTGGCGCCCACGCTTTTATTTTTGTTAGACATGATTAATTGTAAGAAAAGCCTGGTGTCTAAAAAAAATTAATGCTTACTTTATAGTGCATTTTAATAATTTTTGTTTTGTTTTGTACTTTTTAGTTTTGACGGAAATTGTAACCGATGTACAACTGCAGTTAACGAAATTGATATCTGTTTACGGGGGAGAAGGAGGGAAGGGGGAAGGGTGGGGGAAGGGGGAAGGTGAGGGGAAGAGGAAATGGGAGGGGATGAAGAAGGGAAAGGGGAGGGAGATGGAAAAGGGAATGGGGAAGGAGTGGGGGATAGGAGGCGAGGGGAGGAAAATGGGAAGGGGATGGAGGGAGTGGAGGAGGAAGGGGGCGGGAAAGGGGCTGGTGGGAAGTGAGGGGAAGGTGGATGGAAGAGGGAAGGGGAGGGGAGGACAGCTAAATTAACCTTGATCGTGTGCTTGGGGAGGGGAGGGGAGGGAAGGGGAGAGGAGGATACAGCTAAATTAACATTTGATCGCATACTCCGGAAGGGGGAGAGAGAGGTGCATGGGAGGGGGGAGGACACAGCTAAATTAACACTTGATAGTAAGGTATAATCCGGAAGGGAGAGGGGGATGGAAGAGGGACGGGGAAGGGGAGGACAGAGCTAAAATAACACTTGATAGTATGCTCCGGAAGGGGGAGAGGGACGAGAAAGGGGAAGGAAGAGGAAAGGGGAAGGAAGAGGAAAGGGGAAGGAAGAGGGAAGGGGAGGGTGAGGACACAGCTAAATTAACACTTGATCATGTGCTTTGGAAGGGGAAGGGGGATGGGAGGGGGGAAGGCCACAGCTAAATTAACACTTGATCGTGTGCTGGGGGAGGGGGAGGGCGAGGGGAGGGGGAAGGGGATGGAAGAGGGAAGTCAAGTTAAATACAAGCATGTTAAAAGGAGTTGGCCCGTGCAAGACGCGCCAGTCAGTTAGCAATACTTAATGGAACGGATGTGCTTGAGGTATGTCACCCTGAATAGATAACCCTTGGAAATATGTAACTTATATTTATGAGGGGATTTGCCAGTTTTATTCATGTTTAAAAGTCCATTATGAGTGACAGTTTATCTACAATTGGTTTTGGAATTAATCTTCCCTCATTAAGATTGAAGTTTGACGGTTCTGATGTAGGTTGTGCTAAAGACAGTTATTGATGTACTGTTTAGGTGACATTAGTTCCGGAGCGTTTAACAGTAATATTTGGTGCTGTTTGCCTCTTTATTTACATTTGGAAAGTGGTTTCAAAGGTGCTTTTCAAACTTTCAGAATTCCAAGGGCGGGACTATTCAGTAATGGATTAGGGAGGCTCTGCATCACCTATTCAATGATTGGGTTACCGCTGGCTAGGTTGCCTCTCTGAAAGCACTCCTGCCCTTGTCAACCAACATTTCGAGTGTTAAGATTTCACATGATTAAATTAATGAATATTTAAAATCATAATTGTTTTACTTATATTGCTCATTACTATAAAGTTCAGTACATGGCATCCTCAGCGGGATTGAGAGTAAAGGTTATTGCGGAATGTTGGTTGATTGGTTTCAGAAGAGGGCTGTCTTAGGGCCAGAGATGGCAGGAGTTTGATTTTCAAAATCAAAATCACGATTTTGAAATCTTTGAAATCACGATTTTGAAATCAAAACCGTGGTTTTGATTTGATTTCTAAATGACAGAATTTCAGGTGATTTTGATGAAAGTGTTTACAACGCCTTTACTCAGTTACCGATCATGCCGAGGGGTCATCTTATCGATAACCCCTTTTTTAAGAAGCACATGAGAAGACCATTAAGTCTCTCTCTCTCTCTCTCTCTCTCTCTCTCTCTCTCTCTCTCTCTCTCTCTCTCTCTCTCTCTCTCTCTGATGAAAAAGTGTTTACAACGCCCTTACTCTGTTACCGCTAATGCCGAGGGGTCATCTTATCGATAACCCCTTTTTTAAGAAGCACATGAGAAGACCATTAAGTCTCTCTCTCTCTCTCTCTCTCTCTCTCTCTCTCTCTCTCTCTCTCTCTCTCTCTTTGATGAAAAAGTGTTTACAACGCCCTTACTCTGTTACCGCTAATGCCGAGGGGTCATCTTATCGATAACCCTTTTAAGAAGCTCATGAGAACACCATTAAGTCTCTCTCTCTCTCTCTCCTATGCTGACATTTTAAACATCCAAACGATCGATCATTTTAATCTATAAAGAGTGGAAGGGCCATTTTCGTTCCTGAATAATTTTTAACCTAATGCCTCCATGTTGCAATTGCACAGTAACATTTTTAGGTGATTTTTAAAGTGATTTTGAAAATCATTTAAATTTACAGTTGATTTTCGTGATTTTGATCAAAATCACTTATTTTGATTTTAAAATCAATGTTTTGGGGTGATTTTGATGTCCAAAATCACTAAATTTAGTGATTTTGCCCATCATATAAGCCCTAACTTGAAGTTAGGGCTTATATTATAATTTTGCTTTAATCTCTTATCTTCGGTACATGTGGCTAGTTCTGCTATTTCGTTGACCTTAATGGTCTTAATTGTCACGGTCGTCTTGCTGTTTTTTTTTAAGATTTCGTATCCTTCAATTTCGTTGTATGTGAATAGCTTCAAAGTGTTGTCATAATGTCTGAGTTAAAGCTACTGTTAATCTCTAAGAAGCATTTGCTGTCTCAGGCAACACAATGGCATAACAGAATTAACACATTTTCTAGATTTTCGGATATAGAAAGATCTACTACGACAGTGTTAATTCAAGATCTTGATAGTGAATTAAAGATTGTTAGTTTAAAGATTCAGGCTATGAAATGGGCTGAAAAGGAAGATGAAAGCGAACTCTTTGTCTTGATTTAACGGCCTGTGATAATCATCATTCGAAACTGGTTGAATGCATTTCATTATTAGAGACGAAACCTTTTCCTTCAGATTCCACTGAAACTGCCAAAGGTCTCTTGAAAGGTCCTGTTGCTCCTCTCCCTCGTTTCACGAGTAAGGAAGGGGAACACTTGACTAAATTTCTCGCGCAATTCGAAGAGACTATTAAGTAGATTCTCTTATCCCCAGTACGATAAGCTGTTATTGCTAAAACAACAGGTTAGCGGGAGTGCTTCGGTGCTGCTTGGTTCGTTGGAGGCTAATAATCAGTCATATTCTGATGCTAAATCATTGTTGTCAAGTGCATTTGCTTCCCCTACGACACTAAAGTTTAACGTTGTTACGAAGCTTACAGAAATGAGTTTGTGTTCCCGTAAAGACCCTTTTGAATATATAAGCAAAATGAGACTGCTTACAGTGAGTTAGGAGTCTTAATATGGACGTAGATTCATTTTTACAGTATTTTTTCTGGACGGGATTGAATGAAACATTTAGAAGTCAGCTTACACAGATTACAAATAAGACCCATCCTTCGTGAAAGGATATAAATGACCATTTCTTTGAAGCGTGCGAGCGTTATAAGCATGTGTTAGATAACTTTCATAAGAAGAAATTGGATAACTCTAAAGAAATTACTAGTCCTGGGTCAAACGGTGCCGCCTCAAACTTTGCTGTTAATCTTAATAGTAAAGTCCACCAAATTTTTTGGATGCAGGGGCGTCATTTCAGGTTTTTGATTGGGGGAGGAGGGGGGGGGGGCCGAAGGCGGTTTGGCGAGTGAAGCGAGCCTAATCACCAGGTTTTTTTTTTTTATTATTTTGAGTTATTTTATGTACTTTTTGAAGCACATAAAATATACTGTTGATAGATAGATAGCCAGATATAACTTAATGTGATGACACAGATATAACTTAATGTGATGACACATTTGAATTTCGGTAGGAATAATGGGAAACCAGCTGCTGTTACTTCTTGGGGCTTGGTGGGGTGAGAGGGGGCAAGTTGAGGCTGCGGGGAAACTTGAGTCTTGGGGGGGCAGTTGCCCTACCCCGCCTAAATGACGCCCCTGTTTGGATGCACAATTTGTAATAAAATTGACGGTAAGGAAGCATCACATTCCCTTTCTAAGGGCCCAAAAATTTGGAACTCCACAGGCTAAAGTAGAAAAATTAAGTAGTTTGAATTTTTGCATAAAGTGTGGTCACACAAATCATAATACTAGTAACTGGCGTTTTCGTTTCAAAAAAACCTTGTGTTAATTGTTCCGAAGGGCACTTTGGTTTCCTTTGTGTTAAAGTTGATGAAGGACAGTCAAAGAAAGGCTTAAAGAAGCCCGAAAAGGTAAAAGGCGATTCTCGAAACGCTAGTCCAGCAGGTTCCGCTGAGAACAGTAATGAAAAATCCAAACGTCAAATTTCAAGTAGCTCTGTTTTAATTACGAATTCGCTGCAAAGTCAAGTTGGCAGTGAATCGATTTTGCCCACGTTCACTTGTGAATTGCAAAACGGGTTTCAGATTCGTGGATTAAAAGATGGCGGTTCCTAAGTTAATTTCATTACTGACGAGGTAGCGGAAAATCAAAACCTTAGTCTTTGGAAAATATATCATTGACTGTTAATGTCTTTAACACCTTTAAACGGTACGATACAAAGTTGGGGGAAGTTACGATGAAATTCGGTAGTGTTGAGTGGGCGGTAGAGGCAGTATGTGTACCTTCTATAAATATTGAACTAGGCTTAGCTGGATTGAGAGAAATTGTACAGGGATTTTGTGAAGCGGGGTTACTCGTTGGCTGATAGGGAGTCACTCGGTGGGGGGTGAGGAAATAAAGCATATTAATTTTGTCTTAGGGACAGGCACCGCAAATTGCATCCTAGAATCGATGGTTAGTTTCGGGAATGATTTTATGGGGTCATGCTTTTAGGCAAAGTAGACAAACTCATAAATGACTTGAAATACTTGCCTTGTATTTCTGAAGCTGGTGCTTATTGTATTGTACAAAT